>JXCR01130156.1:36268-65381 GCA_002079205.1 Phalaenopsis hybrid cultivar
ATTACTTTTTTTTAAAAAAAATAAATTATTATAAAAATTTAATATTATAACGAGCTAATTTCGAGCCGAACACGAACACAATTATCATTTTCGGGTCGAACACGAACACACTGTTCACGAGCCATTTCGAACACGAGCCGATTTCGAACACGAGCTGATTTCGAACGAGCTGAACACGAGCCAAGACTGAGCTTGCTCAGGCTCGGCTCGTTTACAACCCTACCCTCCAGCGGTATCAAGAAAGCCCACGTGCAAATGGGCCTTCCGGGCCATTGGATCAAGCCTTTTTTGGGATAAAAATTTTATCGTGAGCCCATAGCCAACATGTTGTGCTCGCAAACTATGTCCATTGAAGTACTAGCTACAATATCAATAACTTCTCATGAAGACCTAGCAAGCTCCTCCGCTGAGCTCGCATGTACTTATTGAGCACCTCCGTTGAGCTTGCATACATTTGTCAAGCTTCATCGTCGAGTTCATTTACCGGCTCTTCAAGGTTACATGAACATCAAAAGGAAGAGGACGTCTCTAAGCCGTCACTGTTTATGCTCATTTATGAGCATCGCACAAACCATTCAGGACCCAACATCGATCTAAAAAGGCTAAACAAATATATTATTAATGATCTGACTCATAAACGAGCTTTGATTAATGTGATGTATTCTCATATTCTTTGGTGCCTAAGGATCAAGCTAGAGAAATATTCCTCATTCCCACAATATCCTTCAAACTTGACCATATTATTTAATTGATTTATTGATATCAGTTTAAATACATCCCAAAAAAAATAATAAAACTTTTTTTTGAAAAAAATTATTCAAACATATGCGATTCAATAAGAATAACCAAAATCCCACCCATTTTCAGGTTTAAAAATTATTTAAAATATATATTTGTTTGAATAACTGAGGGTGTGTTTGGGGCAGCTTATGCTTTTCAAGATAAGCAACTTATCCTAAAGCGCGGCCCGCGGGCCAACCACGGGAGTAAACCCGTGGCCTGTCTTTAGTGCAAAAATGGGATCGCGTTTTCGGATAAACAGACAAAACGCTCAATCCAAATAGTACGACGACATTTTCAAAAATGCCCCACAATTATAAGCTACCCCAAACAGGCCCCAAGTGATCCTTCTCCTTCTCCTATTTATCAGCATTCAAAATTATCGCAGTAGATTATACTGAAATTTGTCATTAATGTTCTTTTGGTGGAGTTTTGGTACAATTGGTGTGATTATGTCTTAACTTGATGTGATCTTTGTTTAATTATTTTTCTTTTTGTGCCGAATTTATTTATTTTCGCAATAATAAAATTAAACTAACCTTCATTTAAACCAAAAACAAAAAAAGCATGCAAGTGCACCATATAATTACACAAACCAAGCATGTGAGTCCTAACAATTAACTGATTAGGAATCATGAGAATTCAATAGCCATAATGAGAAGGTGAGAGCTGCGTGCCTGTAGCTCCCCTGAAAAAGATATATAAATAATAATAATTAATTATAAGTGTCATTTACATACATACATATATATATATATANCAGCTTACCAAAAACAAGAAGCAGCAAAAGGTGTGTACCACCATGAGCTCTTCAAAGTAAATTGAGAAATAAGTAATCAAGATGGATCCCAATTTGAAGAGATTGTCGACTGGAGGAAAATGTGAACTTAAATGATTATTCGCGAACAACGAGCCAAATTGACAGTCCTATGTGATGAAAGANACAAGGAAGACCAACCAATAAAAAATCATGAGATCAGTTTACCTAACCAGACATAACAGTTCAAACTAAAGCCAAGGCCAAAGTCAATCAGATGCAGCCAGCCGAGACAGAAGCCACAAGACTAAAAACATTCAGATGGTCCAAGTCTAAACCCGCAAGACCAAGACATGATAAATAGGCACGCAAGTCAACCGCCATAAGAAACCCAATCAAAGCAAATAATCAACATTCTGGTAGACCAAACCTGAGAAAAGACTCGGCTCCTCAGTTCCATCAATGACCTCACAGTCGATGTCCCGACCAAATGTTCCTTATCAGGGATCAAGGGGTGTCATCCATTTCAGCTCTCCTTATTGGGGAGTGAGCTATATATCGGGTTATAGTAATTCACCATCTATCTTATAGTCTAGCGTCATCGAGGATCAACAGTCAACGGTCAAACTGAATCAACCAATCGACAAAGCTTAGCTAATCAAATCAGTCTTGCTGAACTAAAGTTAATTGAAGGCTGACTGATAACCTCAGATCAACATAGTGGAATGAGTAGACCTTATCGAACGAATGCCCACCGAGATCAATCGACTGAGCCAAAAGGTAGACAAGCCATAAGAACATACATGTAAGATACTTAAAATGTTCTGTAACACACTCATTGAAACACACACAAACATGTAACTTCAAATCTTGTACCATATCCGTTATAAATAAATGATCATTCTACGAAACAGATAAGAAGTTTTACCGTTCATGACTATGTACTTCTCTCTCTACATTCTTATACTCTTCCATTGAGTAGTGATTCATGACCGAACAGGAATCAACACTTCCATGTCAAATAACCATCAAGTTAATTTTAAAAAAGTGAAATTAATACACATTTTCATGTACAAGTAACGTAGTATGCACGTAAAACTTATAGTTTGTCTTAGATATGTAAACACCTTAAAAATCGTGTGATATGTATGCAAATTTTCCCAATAATAACAATAATAATAAATATTAATGAAAGAGCTAGATAGATTAATAGAGTGTAAGCCGGTAAATATTAAGTACCCATATTTATACCCTTCATCGCAGGATCGAACCCGAGTCAGAGGGGCCTTACGGTACGTCCCCTAAGGTCACGGGTTCGATCCCCCGTGATGCGGGGTTCTCGAACAGTTAGACACATGGTGCGGGCTCTCATCATGGGGTCTTGATGCGCATGAGAAATCGTCATTTGGGCGTCTGCAAAATATCGATTTCCTTTTAAAAAAAATTATATAGAGAGAGAGAGAGAGAGGAACACAATAAAAAACATTATATAATATATATAAAACCTCCTTCTTTACACCACTAAATTAAATTCGCAATGCCATCCACCCCCTGCTTCATTATTGATGAGTTCACAAGACCTTGCAAGCAAAGATGGATGGAGAATTAAATAAAAGTTTTTATTTTACCATTTTTCATAAATTTTATTAACATTATTTAAGGTAGTTGCAGCTGTTCCACACAGACAAAGAAAAGAAAAAAAATAAAGTTTAATGGAGCTGCATGCATACTGCATGGCCTTCAATACCTTTAAGCTTTAGCTTTCTGCTCAATGTGGATGGACATGGAGCCTACACCTTCACCAAAAAGCATTGAATAATTAACTATAACATATGAAAAGTAATAAAATATAGATATATTTATGATGCCAATGAACCAATATAAATATAAAGCCTCCTATTCTATGACCAAAATCAAAATTTTCCCTATCTTTCAATAAGGTGTTAGATTTTTATAGCCATTCATGGCTTCTTCTTCTTCTTATTTCTATTCTCTCTGTTTTTTGACTTGTTTCGCTATTTTGGAGACCTTATTAGTGCACGCCGAGGCAGCTCGAGCATTCTTCGTGTTCGGAGATTCGCTCGTTGATAATGGAAATAACAACTATCTTGCGACGACGGCACGAGCGGACTCTCCTCCTTATGGGATCGACTATCCGACTCATCAACCGACCGGGAGGTTCTCTAATGGCCTCAACATTCCTGACATTATCAGTTAGTTCTCTTATCCTCATTATCCAATAAGAATGAAAGCTTTCAAATGATTTTAGGTTATATACATTGTAATTTATGACTTAATGGTGATAAAGGACAATTAATGCATGATTAGTCATATGCAAAATATCTCGGATCGTTGAAAAAGAGTAGCTTTATTCGGCAACCAGTTTTATTGAAGTAAATGCTTCCACTTATAGTATATATAACAATATGACATCAATGTATATATATTGATTTATATATATGATAAATTTTGTGCCGCGTACCTTAGCCTATTGGATGGCTTCTTCGATGTAAGGCCGCTTAGGTCGGGGGTTCGAATCTCCTTTAGCACAGTTGGTCTTAAGAAAGCAGCACTCGAGTTGTTAAACACATTAGAAGTGGTTAACGGCTCGTATAATTGTGATACTTATTATGGAATATAAAAGATATTGTTCTCATGCACTAAAATATGAAAGTTTAGACATTACAAATATGTAAATATATAAGAATTTTGTGATATTTATGCAAAGGCCTACAATGCTTGCCGCCATATGGAATTCAGAGGAACATACAAAGGAAATTCAATGCTTATTAAGATAGTAATCTCATTCTTCTTTAAACTAAATGTCATATCTCATATTAAAAAAGCTATTTAGGAACATTTATATTCATACCACCCAATTTCTATTTATTTACATATCTAACAACAAAAGATTACTTCACTTATTACATTTATATCACCTAAATATTCCATATCACATCAAAATTACCATCATTCAAACTTTAGAAGGTTAGATATGTAATTAAACACATCATAGCAGAAGGATATATATGTAAGACCTTCAATTACTCATGCCAATTACTGGCTTCAGGCGAGCACCTGGGTGCTGAGTCCACCCTGCCTTACTTGAGCCCAGAGCTGAGGGGACAAAAGCTCCTCGTAGGCGCAAATTTTGCTTCAGCAGGCATTGGAATTCTCAACGACACTGGCATTCAGTTTGTGAGCATTATTTCTTATTATTTAATATATTATAATTAATTAATATAATTATATATTAATTAATATTATTATTTTATTTCAGGCAAATATAATCAGGATTTCACAGCAGCTGCAGTACTTCCAGCAGTATCAGCAAAGGCTGAGCTCATTAATCGGCGCAGCTGCAGCTAAGAGATTGGTGANTTATACATTGTAATTTATGAGTTAATGGTGATAAAGGACAATTAATGTATGATTTGTCATACACAAAATATCTTGGGTAATTGAAAAAGAGTAGCTTTATTTGGCAACTAGTTTTATTGAAGTAAATGCTTTCACTTAAAATATATATAACAATATGACATCAATGTATATATATTGATTTTTATATATGATAAATTTTGTGCCATGTACCTTAGTCTATTGGATGGCTTCCTCGGTGTAAGGCCGCTTAGGTCCGGGGTTCGAATCACCTTTAGCACAATTGGCCTTAAGGAGGCGACACTCGAGTTGTTAAACACATTAGAAGTGGCTGGAGGCTCGTATAATTGTGATACTTATTATGGAATATAAAAGATATTGGTGTCATGCACTAAAATAGGAAAGTTTAGATATTACATATATATGTAAATATATAAGAATTTTGTGGTGTTTATATAAAGGCCTACAATGCGTGCCACCATATGGAATTCAGAGGAACATACAAAGGAAATTCAATGTTTATTAAGGTAGTAACCTCATGCTTCTTTAAATTAAATGTCATATCTCATATTAAAAAAACTATTTAGGAACATTTATATTCATACCACCCAAGTTCTATTTATTTACATATCTAACAACAAGAGATTATTTAACTTATTACATTTATATCACCAAAATATTTCATATCACATCAAAATTACCATCATTCTAACTTACAATCATTCGAGAAAATGTTACATGAGGACTCCGCACGTAGAGTTAGGTGCGGAGTACAATGAAATCACGCCACGTGGTGGTGACTGAAAATAAAATAAAATCTGTCCAGTAACACAAAATAATATTCCTCCCGTGTTATTCAAGTGTTATTGTGTAATATTCAGGTATTATTGTGTTATTCAATTGTTATTGTGTTATTATAACACCGAGAATATTCTCATACCACAATAACACCTGAATAACACGAAATAATAGAGGGGAAATATTCCCCTATATTACCACCGGGCCGATATTTTTCTTTTTCTGTCACCTTCACGTGGAGTGATTTCATTGGACTCCGCACGTGACTCTATGTTCGGAATACTGATACAATATTTTTTCCAATCATTCACAACCATAAGGAGAGTGGTGTATGTATGAAAATTAAACTCTACCATATTAGATATGTAATTAAACACATCGTAACTGAAGGATATATGTGTAAAACCTTCAATCATTCATGCAAATTAGTGGTTTCAGGCGAGCACCTGGGTGCTGAGTCCACCCTGCCTTACTTGAGCCCGGAGCTGAGGGGACAAAAGCTCCTCGTAGGCGCAAATTTTGCTTCAGCAGGCATTGGAATTCTCAACGACACTGGCATTCAGTTTGTGAGCATTATTTCTTATTATTTAAGATATTATAATTAATATATTTATATATTAATTATATATTAATTATTATTATTATTATTATATTTTAGGCAAATATAATCAGGATTTCACAGCAGTTGCAGTACTTCCAGCAGTACCAGCAAAGGCTGAGCTCATTAATCGGCGCAGCTGCAGCTAAGCGATTGGTGAATCAGGCGCTGGTTCTGATAACTCTGGGTGGAAATGATTTTGTTAACAATTATTATCTGGTTCNAGATTGGTGAATCAGGCGCTGGTTCTGATAACTCTGGGTGGAAATGATTTTGTTAACAATTATTATCTGGTTCCTTTCTCTTTTAGATCTCGCCAGTATTCTCTTCCTGATTATGTCCGTTATCTCATCTCCGAGTACAAGAAAATCNATATACATTGTAATTTATGAGTTAATGGTGATAAAGGACAATTAACGTATGATTAGTCATACACAAAATATCTTGGATAATTGAAAAAGAGTAGCTTTATTTGGCAACTAGTTTTATTGAAGTAAATGCTTTCACTTATAATATATATAACAATATGACATCAATGTATATATATTGATTTTTATATATGATAAATCTTGTGCCATGTACCTTAGCCTATTGGATGGCTTCCTCGGTGTAATGCCGCTTAGGTCGGGGGTTCGAATCGCCTTTAGCACAGTTGGCCTTAAGGAGGTGACACTCTAGTTGTTAAACACATTCGAAGTGGTTGGAGGCTCGTATAATTGTGATACTTTTTATGGAATATAAAAGAGATTGGTGTCATGCACTAAAATAGGAAAGTTTAGATATTACATATATGTAAATATATAAGAATTTTGTGGTGTTTATGTAAAGGCCTACAATGCGTGCCGCCATATGGAATTCAGAGGAACATACAAAGGAAATTCAATGTTTATTAAGATAGTAACCTCATGCTTCTTTAAATTAAATGTCATATCTCATATTAAAAAAGTTATTTAGGAACATTTATATTCATACCACCCAATTTCTATTTATTTACATATCTAACAACAAGAGATTATTTAACTTATTACATTTATATTACCTAAATATTCCATATCACATCAAAATTACCATCATTCTAACTTACAATCATTCGAGAAAATATTGCATCAGGACTCCGCACGTAGAGTTAGGTGCGGAGTACAATGAAATCACGCCACGTGGTGGTGACTGAAAATAAAATAAAATCCGTCCAGTAACACAAAATAATATTACCCACGTGTTATTCAAGTGTTATTGTGTAATATTCATGTATTATTGTGTTATTCAATTGTTATTATGTTATTATAACACCGAGAATATTCTCATAACACAATAACACCTGAATAACACGGAATAATGCGAGGGGAAATATTCTCCTATATTACCGGGCCGATATTTTTCTTTTTCCGTCACCTTTACGTGAAGTGATTTCATTGGACTTCGCACGTAACTCTACGTTCAGAATCCTGATACAATGTTTTTCCCAATCATTCACAACCATAAGGAGAGTGGTGTATGTATGAAAATTAAACTCTACCATGTTAGATATGTAATTAAACACATCGTAACTGAAGGATATATGTGTAAAACCTTCAATCATTCATGCAAATTACTGGTTTCAGGCGAGCACCTGGGTGCTGAGTCCACCCTGCCTTACTTAAGCCCAGAGCTGAGGGGACAAAAGCTCCTCGTAGGCGCAAATTTTGCTTCAGCAGGCATTGGAATTCTCAACGACACTGGCATTCAGTTTGTGAGCATTATTTCTTATTATTTAATATATTATAATTAATATATTTATATATTAATTATATATAAATTATTATTATTATTTTATTTCAGGCAAATATAATCAGGATTTCACAGCAGTTGCAGTACTTCCAGCAGTATCAGCAAAGGCTGAGCTCATTAATCGGCGCAGCTGCAGCTAAGNATGCAAATTACTGGTTTCAGGCGAGCACCTGGGTGCTGAGTCCACCCTGCCTTACTTAAGCCCAGAGCTGAGGGGACAAAAGCTCCTCGTAGGCGCAAATTTTGCTTCAGCAGGCATTGGAATTCTCAACGACACTGGCATTCAGTTTGTGAGCATTATTTATTTATTATTAAAAATATTATAATTAATATATTTATATATTAATTATATATTAATTATTATTATTATTATTTTATTTCAGGCAAATATAATCAGGATTTCACAGCAGTTGCAGTACTTCCAGCAGTATCAGCAAAGGCTGAGCTCATTAATCGGCGCAGCTGCAGCTAAGCGATTGGTGAATCAGGCGCTGGTTCTGATAACTCTGGGTGGAAATGATTTTGTTAACAATTATTATCTGGTTCCTTTCTCTTTTAGATCTCGCCAGTATTCTCTTCCTGATTATGTCCGTTATCTCATCTCCGAGTACAAGAAAATCCTCATGGTAAGTTTTACATCATATCACCACTATTTTTATGAATTTACATATCTATACCACTTAATATTTGATATTTAGATTTATAACCTATTGGTGCTATAAATCTAAACATAAAAAGAAGTGGAGAAATTAGTATTTTGCGTGTTGTGTTGAAGATGTAAGGACCCATTTGAGGCAGCTTATTTGGTGTTGTGGGTATTGAAAACACACTCATAAGTNTGATTATGTTCATTATCTCATCTCTGAGTATAAGAAAATCCTCATGGTAAGTTTTACATCATATCACCAATTTTTTATGAATTTACATATCTGAAGTGCTTAATATTTGATATTTAGATTTATAACCTATTGGTGCTATAAATCTAAACATAAAAGAAGTGGAGAGATTGGTATTTTGCGTGCCGCGTTGAAGATGTAAGGACCCATTTGAGGCGGCTTATTTGGTGTCGTGGGTATTGAAAACGCACTCATAGGTTATAATTGTTTAGAAAACACGCCTATAAGTTTTGGTGTGGGTCTGTTTGGGGGCAGCTTATTAATGAGTTGATAAGTTGTTGAAAAATAATATGATGAAAACTGCCATCGTGCCTAGTCGGGAACTGTGTAAAAACATTGTTTTCAGCGGTTTTAAATACAGTTTTTTTAATAAACTGTCATAGTGAAAAATGATGCATGTGTAGAGGAAATGTTAGATATATAAATTTTTCATATTTATTTAAAGATTATTTTATATCTCATGGTTATATTAGATTATAATATTTGGATCATAATTATATAAATATATTTTTATTTTTGGGTGATAATGGAAANTAAGAAAATCCTCATGGTAAGTTTTACATCATGTCACCACAATTTTTACGAATTTACATATCTAAACCACTTAATATTTGATATTTTGATTTATAACCTATTGGTGCTATAAATCTAAACATAAAAGAGGTGGAGAAATTGGTATTTTGTATGTCGTGTTGAAGATGTAAGGACTCATTTGAGGCAGCTTATTTGGTATTGTGGGTATTGAAAACACACTCATAGGTTATAATTGTTTAGAAAACGCACCTATAAGTTTTGGTGCGGGTCTGTTTGGGGGCAGCTTATTAATGAGTTGATAAGTTGTTGAAAAATAATATGATGAAAACTGCTACCGTACCTAGTCAGGAACGGTGTAAAATATAGTTTTTTGAATAAATTGTCATAGTGAAAAATGATGCATGTGTAGAGGAATTGTTAGATATATAAATTTCTCATATTTATTTAAAGATTATTTTCTATCTCCTGGTTATATTAGATTATAATATTTGGATCATAATTATATAAATATATTTTTATNAGATTATGTTCGTTACCTCATCTCTGAGTATAAGAAAATCCTCATGGTAAGTTTTACATCATATCACCACAATTTTTATGAATTTACATATCTATGCCACTTAATATTTGATTTTTTGATTTATAACCTATTGGTGCTATAAATCTAAACATAAAAGAAGTGGAGAAATTGGTGTTTTGCATGCTGTGTTGAAGATGTAAGGACCCATTTGAGGCGGCTTATTTGGTGTTGTGGGTATTGAAAACGCACTCATAGGTTATAGTTGTTTAGAAAACACGCCTATAAGTTTTTGTGCGGGTCTGTTTGGGGGCAGCTTATTAATGAGTTGATAAGTTGTTGAAAAATAATCTGATGAAAACTGCTACCGTGCTTGGTCAGGGAATGGTGTAAAAACATTGTTTTCAGCGGTTTTAAATATAGTTTTTTTAATAAACTTTCATAGTGAAAAATGATGCATGTGTAGAGGAATTGTTAGATATATAAAATTTTCATATTTATTTAAAGATTATTTTATATCTCCCAATTATATTAGATTAGAATTTTTGGATCATAATTATATAAATATATTTTTGTTTTTGGGTGATAATGGAAATGCAGAGGATTTATGAGCTGGGAGGGCGACGTGTGCTGGTGACTGGGACGGGCCCATTGGGTTGCGTGCCGGCTGAGCTGGCACAGAGAAGCAGAAACGGCGCATGCGACCCGGAGCTACAGAGAGCCTCCGAACTATACAACCCTCAGCTGGAGAAAACCATAAATCAACTCAATTCGCAGTACCACTCCAACGTCTTCATTGCCGCCAACACCGCCAAATTGCATTCGGATTTCATTTCCAACCCCCAGGCTTCTGGTAATTGTATAATAAGAAAATTATGGAATATATATATATATATATAAATAATCAAATGTTTATATGCAAATAGTAATGGTTTATTTTTGTAATTTTTAGGTTTTATTACTTCAAAGAGAGCTTGTTGTGGGCAANCTGGGTTGCGTGCCGGCCGAGCTGGCACAGAGAAGCAGAAACGGCGCATGCGACCCGGAGCTGCAGAGAGCCTCTGAACTATACAACCCTCAGCTGGAGAAAACCATAAATCAGCTCAATTCGCAGTACCACTCCAACGTCTTCATTNTCCACTGGGTTGCGTGCCGGCCGAGCTGGCACAGAGAAGCAGAAACGGCGCATGCGACCCGGAGCTGCAGAGAGCCTCTGAACTATACAACCCTCAGCTGGAGAAAACCATAAATCAGCTCAATTCGCAGTACCACTCCAACGTCTTCATTGCCGCCAACACCGCCAAATTGCATTCCGATTTCATTTCCAACCCCCAAGCTTCTGGTAATTGTATAATAAGAAAATTATCGAATATTTACACACACACACACATATTACTAGTTTTTTTGAAAGATCACACCAAAACATTATTAATGTAAATATAAAAAATTACATGTTAGATCTCTAAATATAAGAATTGTGTGATATGAATGTGTAAATTTGCTTTAAAATATATATATAATCAAATGTTTATATGCAAATAGTAATGGTTTATTTTTGTAATTTGTAGGTTTTATCACTTCAAAGAGGGCTTGTTGTGGGCAAGGACCCTACAATGGCTTGGGTTTGTGCACTGTGGCATCAAATCTATGTCCGAATCGAGATTTGTATGCTTTTTGGGACCCATTCCATCCATCAGCGAAGGCGAGCCGGATCATAGTTGGCCAATTCATGACCGGTTCAAGCGAGTACATGAACCCGATGAACCTAAGCACTTTATTAGCAATGGGTGAAAGCACCTAAATATATAAACTAATTAGGGTTATATTAGTATTTAACCATAAATGTTGAGGATTAACTTCCTTTGTCCTCATTAATTTGTGTGATTTATGTCTAAATAATGAATAATTTGATGAGTTTGTTATATGGAATAAAATGTTATGTATGGTTGTTTGGATGAATTATATGAAGTTAGATATGATATTGATGTATGTAATTGTGGTGTGTGTCTACAAAGTTGGTTAAGATAATTCATTGAAGCATTATCTTATTTAATTATGTATTGTCATGCTATGTTGAATCTAATATGATGTGCATAAGCACACTATTTCATATACTTCTTTTTTAATTGTGTACAATAACGTCAAAAAATCTGTCTGCAATTGGATCATGACCAACATCTTCAATCTCACAAAACTGCACATTTAAAAAATAAATTGAATAAGATTAAGTATGATAATCACTAAATTATAAACGCAAAATCTAAAAAAATACAAATATGACCGTACTACCACAAAAGAACATCATAATCACATGCAAAAAAAAAACATCATAAAAACACCAATAAAATATCACCATAGAACCGTCATAATACCACCAAAGTACAACCATAATACCACTTCAATAACACCACAATACAAACACAATATCACTCCAATATCAGCATAATATAACCATAATAACAATCTAACAACATCACAACAACACCACAATAACATAATAATATCACAATAACACCACAATAACACTCAAATATGAACAAAATAGAATCTTAATTCCGCCTCAATACAACCACAGTACCACTCCAAAAACACTACAAACTATTACAATATCACAACAACAATATGACAATATCACCACAAAATCATCACAATACCTCTACAATAACACCACCTAAACACCATAAAACAAACACAATATGAACAAAATACAACCTCAATTTGACTTCAATACAATCAAAACACCACTGCAATAATACCACAATACAACCACAAATTTATCATAGTACAACCATAATATCATCACAATAATACCATAAAATCACTACAATATGAAAAAAAAAACACCAATCTCACATAAATACAACCACAATATTATTTCAATAACATCACAAAACATTACAATACTTCAAAAATAATAAGACAATACAACCACAAAATCACATTAATATCACTACTATATCATTACAATACCTCCGCAATCCCACCACAAAATAATCATAATTTGAAGAAAATACATAATCAATCTCACCTCAATACAACCTTAACATCAGCCCAATAACACCTCAAACTACTATAATACCACCAAAATAAGATGACAATATTACCAAAATAAGAGCACAATAACACATCAAAATCATCACAATACAAAAAGAATAAACAATAATAATAAATATCGAAAAACAAAACGTCGCCACCAAGATAAATTTACAATAACACAATAAAACTATCACAAATAATACTCAAAAAGTAACATAATGTCATTGATTCAGAGTATAAAGGTAATTAAAGAAACATAAATTAATATAAACATTTCAAACACAACTAAATTCACTTCGATTTCAAACTTATCGTCATCATTTTCAGATATCATCGTCAACATTTTTCACTAGAAATGTTGTTCACAAATAATATCAAAAGACTTGCATGTCGAGAAAGAGGGACTATGAATGATTTTCGTTCGGCGACCGACATTGCAAGGGATTTCAAACGAACCAAACTCTAGCTATCAAAAATCAAAGATGAAAATCGCTCTGCGAAACCCTACCCGATGACGATAGAAGAAAATATATATCGAAGAGGCGCACAATGTTACTTTCAAAGCATCAAGGACCGGGTAATGCACTAATATATACAAAATTTTCGTTATTTTTTTTAATGGGTGCATCACTTATATGTGGCGAAATATCATTGGAGTCCTTAAGCATAATTGTGTCTGATTTTCTGATGCAAAATTTTCTTGTTGACGTGAATATATAAAATTTACATGACAGACAGACAAAAAACGCAGGAAAAAAAATTCAAATCATCTATCATAATTTAAAACACAAGTTAAAAATGTTAAAAAAAAAGGGAAAATCAAATCATATATCATAATTAAAAATCTCATTGGCACATCTTTATCTTATAATTTGTAGAATTAGAACTAAAAAAAAACTGAATATGGGGCACATAAATATTAAATTTTGTTGGGATTAGAGTACAAATGATTGACCCCAACCAAATCTGTAAAAACAAAGNCCAAAACATTATTAATGTAAATATAAAAAAATTACATGTTGGATCTCTAAATATAAGAATTGTGTGATATGAAAGAGTAAATTTGCTTTAAAATATATATAAAATCAAATGTTTATATGAAAATAGTAATGGTTTATTTTTGTAATTTTTTAGGTTTTATTACTTCAAAGAGAGCTTGTTGTGGGCAAGGACCCTACAATGGCTTGGGTTTGTGCACGGTGGCATCAAATCTATGTCCGAATCGGGATTTATATGCTTTTTGGGACCCATTTCATCCGTCTGCAAAGGCGAGCCGGATCATAGTTGGCCAATTCATGACTGGTTCAAGCGAGTACATGAACCCGATGAACCTAAGCACTTTATTAGCAATGGGTGAAAGCACCTAATTATATNCCTTTCTCCCACTCTAAACAACATACCTACAAACTACTATAACTTATTCATACAAATATATAGAGACCCTCCCCACATATTTCTAATCAAGGATTCTATTTATATGTTACCTTTGCGGATGATGCTACACGCTATACTTGGGTTAATTTCATGACCCACAAATCAGAAGTTCTCACCCACTTCATAAACTTTAAACAACAAACTGAAAATCAATTCAAAACACACATAAAATGCATATGATCCGACGACGACAGTGAATACTGCAACCGTCAAATCAAAAATTACCCACTCACCCACGACATTATCCATCAATTCTCCTCACCCTACACATCGGAACAAAACGGCCTAGTCAAACGGAAGCACCGCCAGAGCACTCATGGTCACATCCAATCTACCACCTCGATATTGGTCTGACACCATCCTCACGGGCGTATACCTAATCAACCACATGCCCTCCGCAAATACTAAACATCACTCCCCATATCAACTCTTCACAGCAAATCACCTGACTACACTCACCTTCGGGCTTATAGATGTGCTTGCTTCCCATGGTTTTCCCCACACACCCGAAATAAACTAGAACAACGTTCGACTCCTTTCTCGGTTACTCTGACAATATAAAAGGCTACAAATGTCTCAACCCCGCCAATGGTTTACATTCTCATCTCCAGTCACGGCACGTTTAACAAACACTCTTATCCCACCAACACACACCAAACCACCACCAACCTATAACATCCAATCCAAACCCGCCTCCCTTTACGCTCCTTCCTANGATAACACCACAAACTACTATAATACCATCAAAATAAGATGACAATATTACCATAATAAGAGCACAATAGCGCATCAAAATCGCCACAATACAAAAAGAATCAACAATAATAATAAATACAAAAAAAAATGTTGCCACCAGAATAACTTTACAATAACACAACAAAACTACCACAAATAATACTCGAAAAGTAATATAATGTCATTGATTCAGAGTATAAAAGTAATTAAGGAAACATAAATTAATGTCAAAGTTTCAAACACAACTAAATTCACTTCGATTTCAAACTTATCATCATTATTTCCATATTCCATCGTCAACATTTTTCACTGGACATGTTGTTCACAAATAATATCAAAAGACTTGCATGTCGAGAGAGAGAAACTACGAATGATTTTCGTTCCGCGACCAACATGCGAGGGATTTCAAACGAACCAAACTCTAGCTATAAAAAATCGAAGATGAAAATCGCTCAGCGAAACCCTACCCGATGACGATGGAAGAAAATAGATATCGAAGAGGCGCACAAGGTTATTTTCAAAGCATTGGATTTGTTCGGACTGGGTTATGCACTTATATATATATAATTTTCGTTATTTTTTTTAATAGGTCCGTCACTTATATGTGGCGAAATATCACTGGAGTTGGTAAGCATAGTTGTGTCCGATCTCCTGATGCAAAATTTTCTTGTTGAAGAGAATATATAAAATTTGCGTGACAGAGAGTCAAAAAAATACAGGAAAAAAAAAAATCAAATCATCTATCATAATTTAAAACACAGGTTAAAAATGTAAGAAAAAAAGAAAATTAAATCATATATCATAATTAAAAATCTCATTGGCACATCTTTATCTTATAATTTGTAGAATTAGAACTAAAAAAAACTGAATATGCTACACATAAATATTAAATTTTGTTGGGATTAGAGTACAAATGATTGACCCCAACCAAATCTGCAAAAACAAAGTAATATTTTGATGATGAAGTGCTAGCTCTTTGCATAATAAGAAATCCAAAGTAAATCTAGAAAATCACAACCGAAGCATCTCTACTCCTCTCCAGACCTAAGAAGAACTGAGAATTGGTCAGAGTGTCTTCTCCCCATTTCCATTCAATTCAACCTTTGAATTTGATCGCCGCCATGTCACCACCTTCTTCATCTTTCCCTTCTCTCCCAACGGCCTCCTCCTCCTCTTCTTCCTTTCCCTGACCTCCTCCTCCCAAACCCTAACCCTTGAAAAAGAGCGATGCCGAGTGTTGCCGTNCATCGCCGCCATGTCGCCACCTTCTTCATCTTTCCCTTCTCTCCCAACGGCCTCCTCACCTTCTTCTTCCTTTCCCTGACCTCCTCCTCCCAAACCCTAACCCTTGAAAAAGAGCGATGCNCCCCTTCTCTCCCAATGGCCTCCTCACCTTCTTCTTCCTTTCCCTGACCTCCTCCTCCCAAACCCTAACCCTTGAAAAAGAGCGATGCCGAGTGTTGCCGTGAAGCTCTACAGCGTATTCTTCAAGCTCCTGCTCAAACACCGCCTTCAGTCACGCGTCGACGCCGCCGCCGACGAATTTGGGATCACTTCCCGCCCAGAAGAGTCCACCGCACCAGCAAATCCGTCCTTTGCCGCCGACGGAATCGCTACCAAGGATATCCACATCGACCCACTCACAGCCCTCTCCCTCCGCATCTTTCTACCCGATCCTTCCCACGAAGTCCGTCCTGCATCAAGCCCTGACCTCTCCTTACGCGCCAACGGCCACTTCGCTGGCGCTTCCACTGTCGTAGCCGACCGTCGCAGCTACGAAGACCCCGGATCCGTTGCTGCGTATCGAGGATACCTTCCTTCTCCTGGTATCCGCCACAACGCCTTCTCACGCAGGCTTCCGGTGATCTTGCAGTTCCACGGTGGTGGGTTCGTTTCCGGTAGCAATACATCCACGGCGAACGATTTCTTCTGCCGTAGGATCGTGAAGCTGCTCGATGTGATTGTGATCGCCGTAGGCTACAGATTGGCTCCGGAAAGTAGGTATCCTGCTGCTTTTGATGATGGGATCAACGTGCTGCATTGGTTAGCCAAACAAGCCAATTTGGCGGAATGTAACAGATCGATTGGAAATCAACGGAGTGGCGATGCAAGGAAGATGGATAGGCAGAGGCATATTGTAGATGCGTTTGGGGCTGCTACTGTTGAGCCTTGGCTTGCGGCTCATGCTGATCTATCGAGGTATAATTTCGGAGGTTGCCTGCTTATTCCAGCTTTCTTCAGTTGATTCATTCACATTTTCATTGTTTGTTTTTGTTGCACAAATTTAGGTGCAAAGAGTTCATTTTAATTATAGTATGAGGGCCGTGTATCTGTTAGTTATCTCTGGCTTGAATATCACTCCGAGCATGTCTAATTTAATGGTTTTATTTGATCTCATGTGAAAAGAATTTTAGAGCTATATGATGAATGGTTATCATTCAAAGAGGATTGTGGACATTACCTTCCGGGATGAAAGATAATAGGCAGCCAATTACTCATGCAACTATGCTAAAGATCCTTTTTATAGTTCATATTGTCAAGAGAGTTAGGAGTTTTTAATTCTAGGCAGGTTTTCCAATTCATTGAGACATCCTATCCTGATTCTTTCCTTTACATTCCATAAGAATTGGTGAAACTTAATTTTTGCTCTATATTGGGAGTGGATTAATTTATTTTTTTCAGACTCTTGAAATTGTTTCTGTTCCTACTGATTGAAGGAGGCTTAGTGTTGATGCCAATATATTGGTTTTTGGGCAACAAAGAAATCATTGATAAATACTTTGCAAAAATAAGAAGGTTGAGATGAATTTATATTACAACTAGAAAAGATGTACTAAGAATTGATTTTAGTTTGTTGTTCTTTTGTTATCCTAGTGTACATTTTATTCGTATGCGCCTGAAGTACCTATGCTACCAATTATGTTCTCTCTAAAGGAAAGTTTAATGCTTATTATTCTCATTGTAGGCATATTAAATCACTGTCCATTGCTATTTTTAGTTATGCTAAAAGAACAATGTTACACAACTTGTTAATCCTTGCTATTAAATGTAGTTGTCTACTTTCAATGAGAGCACAATTTTCATTTAAAGTAGGCTAAATCTATTCGTGAATTTAACACACCATGCACTAATTTAGGTTTATTTCCCATTTACTGGAAAAGTCTTATCAACTGGCATCTTACATCTTCTGACAGAGAAAACACTATTGTTATCTTAGATTGGGAAGGTCTGCATGTCTGAACTTTTAGGATTTTTTGTGCAAGTTGCGCACCATAAGTGATATTCAAGGCCGAGTGAGAAAAAAAAAGGTACAACAAATTACCTGGTAAATTAAATATGGCAATTAGGAGGCCGCCTGACTTATCACTAATGCATTGAGGGCTTATTGTTTTTAGGCACGCATGGTGAATGAGATTGAAATATATTTTTTGTTATTTGTATGCATACAGGGTTGCTTAGCCTCCCACACGACATAGTACATTTTTTTTTAATGTGCTTTATGCAGGCAACCAAAATTTTATGCTTAAGCAGACCAGTTGCAGCTATTGAAAAGTTAGCCATAATGTTTTTTTTTTCTTATGGTACGTAAACATGATCCATGTAAATAGGAACATATGTGGTCATAAATTAGCAGCATAATGTGGGAAACCTGATGAATCAATCTTTATTCCTTTACATGCTCATTTATACCTCTTGAGGCTGCATAAAGCCCTAGCCTTAACCTAAAGTGACTTTGACAAAGTTACTCGTATGATTAACTGAATATACTGCAAATCAATTTCTAGGATTTGTGGTGTTCAATCATTAAATATTTTTATCTGATTTTTAATTTTTTTTTAAACTTATTTAGGACCTTGACAATGCTTCATCTATTGACCCCTTTAACTTATTACACTCTATTGCTACATAACTATTATTGATATTGCTAACCAGCTTTTGCAATAATTTATTGGGAAATTTACATATATGTTACATAATTCTTATGTATTTACAGGTCTAATACCCAAAGTTTGATGCTCAAACTCATAACATCTTGGTGCTATAAGCCTATGATGAGAAGTTAGATTTCACTTTTAAAAAGATAGTGATGGTGTTATTTTTGATGTGATGTTAAGGATTTTAGTGGTATGCATGTAAATATGAATGTTTAGGTTTTGGATATGTATATACATTAGAAGTGGCTGGCATGCATGTAAATGCCCCTAATTTTTTTTCTTAGGATTTGTATGGCCTTTTTCTTTGCAAGTCTTTGTATTCTCGTTCTTTTTACTGCACCTTTTACGGCAGCTAACTCCTCTTACAACTCCCTGAACATACTAAATCTGACATTTCCTATTTTTGCAACATTGTCTCATTGTTTATTAGCTGCATAATTTGTTTGCAGTTTGTAGCCGATCCTGCGTGAATTAGATTAGCTTTATACTGTAAAACTTCCATCTTTACATAACTTCATTGTTTAAAAAATCGTGTAGATGGTAGATTCTTTCAAGTTTTATACTCGGTGCGCTTCTTTTGTTGTTCTTGACATATGTCCAATTAGAGTTATCTTCTTGTTCAAATTTCTTGTCTAAATTTCTGTTAAGAGCCACAGTGTTATAAACGAATACCATACACTTCAACTTTTTTTTACTTGACACTGGTAAGAATATCTTCTGATGAAAAGTTTGAAGCTTTCAAAGCTAAATAAACCCAATCAATGTTTGAGATATGTTTTACCACTACCTCTCACCCACATGTTTCTCCAAAAATGTTAGATTGAAGTGATAATAAAATAGGTGCATTTGCATATGTACCACCCAATTCTATGCATTTACATAACTAACACCTAAACTTTACTTCATACATTTATACCACCCAAATATGTCATATTGTAAAGAATGGGGCGATGAGGAAAAAAATCAGATGATCGTTCGAGTAAGCTTTTACTGTGTAGCTGCACATAAGAAACACACAGAGAAGACGAAAAAGGAGAAGCAAGTAGGTAAAGCAGATAATGCTAATATTTTCTTACTTGTGTAAACTTTAGGTACAAGTATTTATAAAGCTAAGAGAAGTGTGTAGAAGGTATGTAAGAGAAAAAGGGTAATAATGTGTTGATAACAGAAAGTTGGTCGAGATATGGTGCTGCCCTTTTCCAGTGAGTGGAGAGTTATTCTTTATGAACTCCCCTCAAGCTGATGCTTGGGTCTGCCGAAGTGTCAGCTTGTCTCGAAGTAAGGTGAAGCGGGGTGTTGAAAGCGACTCGGTGAAGATGTCCACTACTTGATTGGAAGCGGAAATGTAGTGGATGTCGGTCTCCTTGGACATAAGTTTCTCTCGAACGAAGTGGTAATCAATCTCAATATGCTTGGAGTAGGCGTGAAATACTGGGTTGCTTGCAATGGCTTGAGCAGAGATTTATTATTACAATATATAACCGCGGGAGATGGTGTGGAGATTTGAAAATCTTAGAGAAGTCGACGAAGCCAGATGACATTTGTGGTGGTGGTTGATAGAGCACTATATTCAACTTTGGCAGAGGAACATGCACCTGTTGGCTATTTCTTAACTTGCCTTGAGATGAGCTTGTTGCCTATGGATGAGCAGTGACCTCTAGTAGAACGGCGGTTGTGAGGGTCGTTTGCCCAGCTGGAGTCAAAATATGTGTGAAGAGTTAGGGGGTCTCGTGTGATGGACAAGCCTAGGTTGTGAGGATCGTTTGCCCAGCTAGAGTCGGGTGCCTTTGATGTAGCGGATAATCCATTTGAGGTGGTGTAACTGAAGGCTTAGGGGTTGTTGGAGGTGTTGGGATAAAATGTTGACAGTGTAGGTGATGTCGGGACGTGTAATTGTTAGGTATTCGAGAGATCCAATGAGTTGTCAGTAAAGGAATGGGTTGGAGGCTGATTGAGTTCAGTAGGAAGGTTTTTGGAGTGTATGGGGTTTGGTGTGGGTTTGCAATCAGCTAGGCCGACTTTGTTGAGGATCTCCAATGCATAAGGTGTTTGATGAAGAAACATGCCTTGATTAGTGTGAATAGTGGAAATGCTGATAAAAGTGGAGACAGAACCTAGAATNTTCTGCCGAAGTGTCAGCTTGTCTCGAAGTAAGGTGAAGCGGGGTGTTGAAAGCGACTTGGTGAAGATGTCCACTACTTGATTGGAAGCGGAAATGTAGTGGATGTTTGTCTCCTTTGACATAAGTTTCTCTCGAACGAAGTGGTAATCAATCTCGATATGCTTGGAGTAGGCGTGAAATACTTGGTTGCTTGCAATGGCTTGAGTAGAGATTTATTATCACAATATATAACCGCGGGAGATGGTGTGGAGATTTGAAAATCTTAGAGAAGTTGACGAAGCCAGATGACACTCGTGGTGGTGGTTGATAGAGCACTATGTTCAACTTTGGCCGAGGAACATGCACCTGTTGGCTATTTCTTAGCTTGCCTTGAGATGAGGTTGTTGCCTATGAATGAGCAGTGACCTCTAGTAGAACGGCGGTCGTGAGGGTCGTTTACCCAGTTGGAGTCAAAATATGTGTGAAGAGTTAGGGGGTCTGGTGTGATGGACAAGCCTAGGTTGTGAGGATCGTTAGCCCAGCTAGAGTCGGGTGCCTTTGATGTAGCGGAGAATCCATTTGAGGTGGTGGAACTGAAAGCTTAGGGGTTGTTGGGATAAAATGTTGACAGTGTAGGTGATGTCGGGACGTGTAATTGTTAGGTATTCGAGAGATCCAATGAGTTGTCAGTAAAGGAATGGGTTGGAGCCTGATTGAGTTAAGTAGGAAGGTTTTTGGAGTGTATGGGGTTTGGTGTGGGTTTGCAATCAGCTATGCCGGCTTTGTTGAGGATCTCCAATACATAAGGTGCTTGATGAAGAAACATGCCTTGATTAGTGTGAATAGTGGAAATGCTGATAAAAGTGGAGACAGAACCTAGAATATTCATGGAGAATTTATGCTTCAGCTTGGTTAGTAGTTCGTCTATGGCGTTGGGGTTGTTACCGGTGACGAGAATGTCATCTACGTAGAGTAATAGGTAGTGTGGTGGAGTTGATGTGGAGTGTAAACAGAGAGCAGTCGGCTTGGCTTGTGCGGAATCCAAGTTGGAGGAGATAACCTATGAATGTATTAAACCACTGACCTAGACCTTGTTTGAGGCTGTGGATGGCTTTGTGAAGGAGGCATACATGTTTGGGGTGTTGGGAATCGAGGTGGCCTGNGTGTGCGGAATCCAAGTTGGAGGAGATAACCTATGAATGTATTAAACCACTAACCCAGAGCTTGTTTGAGGCTGTGGATGGCTTTGTGAAGGAGGCATACATGTTTGGGGTGTTGGGAATCGAGGTGGCCTGGAGGTTGTTGCATGTATATTGTCTCGGGGAGTTTGATAGGGAAATGCGTTGGACACATCGAGCTGCATAACTTACCACTGGTGTTTGACATTAATGGTTAAAAGAGGTGGATGGTGGGATGTTTTGCAACTGGGCTGTAGGTTTTGGTGAAATGTAGTCCATATTGATGCTGATAACCGCATGCGACAAGCCGGGCTTTGTACCGAGCGATGTTGTCGTAGTGTTTATGCTTGATCGTATACGTTCATTTGCATCCTAGGATGGGCTGATCGACTGGTGGAGGGACGAGNGACTGGGCTATAGGTTTTGGTGAAATGTAGTCCATATTGATGCTGATAACCACATGCGACAAGCCGGGCTTTGTACCGAGCGATGTTGTTGTAGTGTTTATGCTTGATCGTATACGTTCATTTGCATCCTAGGATGGGCTGATCGACTGGTGGAGGGACGAGTGTCCAAGTAGCTTGTTTATGTAGCTCTTTTTGCATGGGTTGTACCCAATACGAAGAGTGCTTTGCTTTCTGAAATGTTAGTGGTTAATCTTCATGTGTAACGAGATGTTGTATATTGAAGATGGATTTTGCTTTTAGTGAGCCCATTTTGTATCAAGTTAGCATTGAGTGAGTTGGAGGAGCAGTAGGATTGATCAGTATTGGAGAGTTTGGGGGAGAGGAGGTTGACTAGGTGGAGTCTGGTTGTACCAAAGGTGATGTGGGAAGGGAGTTTCCGGTGATTGGTTCNCTTGTACCAAATACGAAGAGTGCTTTGCTTCCTGAAATGTTAGTGGTTAATATTCATGTGTAACGAGATGTTGTATATTGAAGATGGATTTTGGTTTTAGTGAGCCCATTTTGTATCGAGTTAGCATCGAGTGAGTTGGAGGAGCAGTAGGATTGATCAGTATTGGAGAGTTTGGGGTAGAGGAGGTTGACTAGGTGGAGTCTGGTTGTACCAAAGGTGATGTGGGAAGGGAGTTTCCGGTGATTGGTTCGGTTAGTGTTGGGGATGAGAGAGTGGAGTTAGATATGGGGATGATAGTGGCTTGAAGGAGTGGAAAGGGAGGTGGGTTTGGATTGGATGTTGTAGGTTGGTAGTGGTTTGGTGTGTGTTGGTAGGGATAGGAGTGTTCATTAAAGGTGATGTGTTGGGAGATGAGAATTTTACCATTGATGGGTTTGAGGCATTTGCAGCCTTTGATATTGTCGGAGTAACTGAAAAAGATGTGTTGAGCCGATCGTTGTTCTAGTTTGTTTTGGGTGTGTGGGGGAAATCATGGGAAGCAAAAACATCCATAGTCCCAGAAGGTGAGTGTTGTCAGGTGATTTGTTGTGAAGGAGTTGATATGGGGAGTGATGTTTTGTATTTGCGGAGGGCATGTGGTTGATTAGGTATACGACCATGAGGATGGTGTCAGGCCAATAACGAGGTGGTAGATTGGATGTGGCCATGAGTGCTCTGTCGGTTTCGAGGATGTGGAGGTGCTTCCGTTCGACTAGGCCTTTTTGTTCCGGTGTGTAGGGTGGGGGTTGGGAGAATTGATAGATAATGTCACTGGCTAGTAGGTAATTGGCGAATTGACGGTTCTAGCATTCACCTTCCCCGTCAGATCATATGCATTTCATGTGTGTATTGAATTGATTTTTAGTTTGTTGTTTAAAGTTTATGAAGTGAGTGAGAATTTTTGATTTGTGGGTCATGAAACTAACCCATGTATAACATGTAGCATCATCCACAAAGATAACATAGAAATAAAAGCGTTGATTAGAAATATGTGGGGAGGATCCGCATACATATGTATGAATAAGTTCTAGTGGTTTGTAGGTATGATTTTTAGAGGGGGAGAAATGTAGTCTATGTATCTTAGTTGTAGTGCACGAGTTGCAAAATGAAATAGATTTCAGAATACATAAATGTGGCTGCTGTGTGGTAATATTGTTGATGCTTCTTTGTGGGGATGACCGAGTTGATGATGCCAAAGGTCGGCTGGGGTGANAATTCATTTTCAATTTATTTGGGATTCATTGGATTTGGTCGAATTTCAAATAGTCTGCTTTGTGTAAACTATTGCATGACGACGCCATCGATGCTGGCCACGTAATTTTGATTTTATTTTATTTTTCAAACCAAACATAAAGGGGTGAAGTCCTGTATTTATTTTATATTGAACTGAATAACTTCAATTCTTTCAAATACAATACATTACTTTTACATTGCATTTNCGTACATGAACCCGATGAACCTAAGCACTTTGTTAGCAATGGGTGAAAGCACCTAATTATATAAATTAATTAGGGTTATATTAGTATTTAACCATAAATGTTGAGGATTAAGTTCCATTGTCCTCATTAATTTGTGTGATTTATGTCTAAATAATGAATAATTTGATGAATTTGTTATATGGAATAAAATGTTATGTATGGTTGTTTGGATGAATTATATGAAGTTAGATATGATATTGATGTATGTAATTGTGGTGTGTGTCTACAAAGTTGGTTAACATAATTCATTGAAGCATTATCTTTTTATCTTCATTTAAATTATATAAAATATATAATTAGTTTTATTGAACTTAATTTGTGATTATATTTCCGTTTGGGGCAGCTTATAAGTGTGGGCGGCATTTTGGAAAAACCACCGTACCGTTTTGGTTCGCGCGTTTCGCCAGCTTATATGAAATTGCGTTTGAGTTTTCACATTAAACGCGAGTCGCGGGTCAACATCTGCGGCCGACCCGTGGGCCGCATTTCAAAATAAGCAGCTTATCCTGAAACGCACAAGCTGCCCCAAACGGACCAGCTTATAAGTGTGGGAGGCGTTTTCACCGTTTGGTCGCACGTTTCGCCAGCTTATATGAAACTGCGTTTGAGTTTTCACATTAAACGCGGGCCGCGGGTCGACTTCTGCGGCCGGCCCACAGGTCGCGTTTCAGGATAAGCAGCTTATCCTGAAACGCACAAGTTGCCCCAAACGGACCTTAATTTACACGCATATTCATATAGCTAGATTTATATGGTAATCAAGGAGATTGTTACCTCCCTTCATGGATTAGGTGTCCATGAGCCATAAAATATGGATTATAGTTTGTTTTGGTCCTCCATGACATCACTGTCATTCAAGAAATTTTTTTATTAGCCATAACTAACTAGATGAAATTTTACTAAGAAGATCCATCTAAAGAACTAACTACTAAATAATTAATCTTTTGAATAATTAGATGATAGGGGTGAACTTTGAAAGAGGTGAGTTCACGCTCTATATGCGGGCTACAAGCCCTTTGGAGCTTGTTTAAGCTGCTTAACTCATTTTCATAGGCCATCTGGAAGTAATCATGGCTGTTTAAATTTGAAATTATTTATTCAATACAAAATATGAAAATTAATTGAGATCATATTTGATGTGGAAAAGCAAAATATATTCAATTACCTGACAACTGATAATTCTAAAAATATCCTATAATTCTTGTTATTGCTTGATCCTGATCACTAAATATCTGGAAGTAATCATGGCTTGATCCCGATCATTCGACTTAATTTTTCTTGAATTTGGGTAAAAACTATCGTTGTCCTTGTGAACAGTAAATCTAATATGATGTGCATAAGCACACTATTTCATATACTTCTTTTTAATTGTGTACAATAACGTCAAAAAAATCTGTCTGCAATTGGATCATGACCAACATCTTCAATCTCACAAAACTGCACATTTAAAAAATAAATTGAATAAGATTAAGTATGATAATCACTAAATTATAAACACAAAATCTAAAAAGATACAAATATGACCGTACTACCACAAAAGAACATCATAATCACATGAAAAAAAAAACATCATAAAAACACCAATAAAATATCACCATAGAACCGCCATAATGCCACCACAATACAACCATAATACTACTTCAATAACACCACAATACAAACACAATATCACTCTAATATCAACATAATATAACCATAATAACAATCTAACAGCATCACAACAACACCACAATAACACAATAATATCACAATAACACCACAATAACACTCAAATATGAATAAAATAGAATCTTAATTCCGCCTCAATACAACCACACTACCACTCCAAAAAACACTACAAACTATTACAATACCACAACAACAATATGACAATATCACCACAAAATCATCACAATACCTCCACAATAACACCACATAAACACCATAAAACAAACATAATATGAACAAAATACAACCTCAATTTGACTTAAATACAACCAAAACACCAATGCAATAATACCACAATACAACCACAAATTTATCATAATACAACCACAAATTTATCATCATACAACCATAATATCATCACAATAACACCATAAAATCAATACAATAAGAAAAAAAAGCATCAATCTCACATAAATACAACCACAATATTATTTCAATGACATCACAAAACATTACAATACTTCAAAAATAATAAGACAATACAACCACAAAATCACATTAATATCACTACTATATCATTACAATGCCTCCGCAATCCCACCACAAAATAATCATAATTTGGAGAAAATACATAATCAATCTCACCTCAATACAACCTTAACATTAGCCCAATAACACCACAAACTACTATAATACCACCAAAATAAGATGACAATATTACCAAAATAAGAGCACAATAACACATCAAAATCGTCACAATACAAAAAGAATAAACAATAATAATAAATATTGAAAAACAAAAAAGTCGCCACCAAGATAAATTTACAATAACACAATAAAACTATCACAAATAATACTCAAAAAGTAACATAATGTCATTGATTCAAAGTATAAAGGTAATTAAGGAAACATAAATTAATATCAACATTTCAAACACAACTAAATTCACCTCGATTTCAAACTTATCGTCATCATTTTCAGATTTCATCATCAACATTTTTCACTAGAAATGTTGTTCATAAATAATATCAAAAGACTTGCATGTTGAGAGAGAGGGACTATGAATGATTTTCGTTCGTCGACCGACTTTGCGAGGGATTTCAAACGAACCAAACTCTAGCTATCAAAAATCAAAGATGAAAATCGCTCTGCGAAACCCTACCACGATAGAAGAAAATATATATCGAAAAGGCGCACAATGTTATTTTCAAAGCATCAGACTTGTTCGGACCGAGTTATGCACTAGTATATACAAAATTTTCGTTATTTTTTTTAATGGGTCCATCACTATAATACCACCAAAATTTTCTGGTTAAAGTGAGAATATAAAATTTGATTGACCGACAGACAAAAAATGCAGGAAAAAAAAATTCAAATCATCTATCATAATTTAAAACACAAGTTAAAAATGTTAAAAAAAAAGGGAAAATCAAATCATATATCATAATTAAAAATCTCATTGGCACATCTTTATCTTATAATTTGTAGAATTAGAACTAAAAAAAACTGAATATGCTACACATAAATATTAAATTTTGGTGGGATTATAGTACAAATGATTGACCCCTACCAAATCTGTAAAAACAAAATAATATTTTGATGATGGAGTGCTAGCTCTTTGCATAATAAGAAATTCAAAGTAAATCTAGAAAATCACAACCGAAGCATCTCTACTCCTCTCCAAACCTAAGAAGAACTGAGAATTGGTCAGAGTGTCTTCTCCCCATTTCCATTCAATTCAACCTTTGAATTTCATCGCCGCCATGTCACCACCTTCTTCATCTTTCCCTTCTCTCCCAACGGCCTCCTCCTCCTCTTCTTCCTTTCCCTGACCTCCTCCTCCCAAACCCTAACCCTTGAAAAAGAGCGATGCCGAGTGTTGCCGTGAAGCTCTACAGCGTATTCTTCAAGCTCCTGCTCAAACACCGCCTTCAGTCCCGCGTCGACGCCGCCGCCGACGAATTCGGGATCACTTCCCGCCCAGAAGAGTCCACCGCACCAGCAAATCCGTCCTTTGCCGCCGACGGAATCGCCACCAAGGATATCCACATCGACCCACTCACAGCCCTCTCCCTCCGCATCTTTCTACCCGATCCTTCCCACCAAGTCCGTCCTGCATCAAGCCCTGACCTCTCCTTACGCGCCAACGGCCACTTCGCTGGCGCTTCCACTGTCGTAGCCGACCGTCGCAGCTACGAAGACCCCGGATCCGTTGCTGCGTATCGAGGATACCTTCCTTCTCCTGGCATCCGCCACAACGCCTTCTCACGCAGGCTTCCGGTGATCTTGCAGTTCCACGGTGGTGGGTTCGTTTCCGGTAGCAATACATCCACGGCGAACGATTTCTTCTGCCGTAGGATCGTGAAGCTGCTCGATGTGATTGTGATCGCCGTAGGCTACAGATTGGCTCCGGAAAGTAGGTATCCTGCTGCTTTTGATGATGGGATCAACGTGCTGCATTGGTTAGCCAAACAAGCCAATTTGGCGGAATGTAACAGATCGATTGGAAATCAACGGAGTGGCGATGCAAGGAAGATGGATAGGCAGAGGCATATTGTAGATGCGTTTGGGGCTGCTACTGT
This sequence comes from Phalaenopsis hybrid cultivar, assembly GCA_002079205.1. NCBI lineage: Eukaryota > Viridiplantae > Streptophyta > Magnoliopsida > Asparagales > Orchidaceae > Phalaenopsis > Phalaenopsis hybrid cultivar. The sequence goes on from JXCR01130156.1 coordinate 65,317, forward strand.
TGAGCCTTGGCTTGCGGCTCATGCTGATCTATCGAGGTATAATTTCGGAGGTTGCCTGCTTATTC
>JXCR01130156.1:65471-75554 GCA_002079205.1 Phalaenopsis hybrid cultivar
TCTGGCTTGAATATCACTCCGAGCATGTCTGATTTAATGGTTTTATTTGATCTCATGTGAAAAGAATTTTAGAGCTATATGATGAATGGTTATCATTCAAACAGGATTGTGGACATTACCTTCCGGGATGAAAGATAATAGGCAGCCAATTACTCATGCAACTATGCTAAAGATCCTTTTTATAGTTCATATTGTCAAGAGAGTTAGGAGTTTTTAATTCTAGGCAGGTTTTCCAATTCATTGAGACATCCTATCCTGATTCTTTCCTTTACATTCCATAAGAATTGGTGAAACTTAATTTTTGCTCTATATTGGGAGTGGATTAATTTATTTTTTTCAGACTCTTGAAATTGTTTCTGTTCCTACTGATTGAAGGAGGCTTAGTGTTGATGCCAATATATTGGTTTTTGGGCAACAAAGAAATCATTGATAAATACTTTGCAAAAATAAGAAGGTTGAGATGAATTTATATTACAACTAGAAAAGATGTACTAAGAATTGATTTTAGTTTGTTGTTCTTTTGTTATCCTAGTGTACATTTTATTCGTATGCGCCTGAAGTACCTATGCTACCAATTATGTTCTCTCTAAAGGAAAATTTAATGCTTATTATTCTCATTGTAGGCATATTAAATCACTGTCCATTGCTATTTTTAGTTATGCTAAAAGAACAATGTTACACAACTTGTTAATCCTTGCTATTAAATGTAGTTGTCTACTTTCAATGAGAGCACAATTTTCATTTAAAGTAGGCTAAATCTATTCGTGAATTTAACACACCATGCACTAATTTAGGTTTATTTCCTATTTACTGAAAAAGTCTTATCAACTGGCATCTTACATCTTCTGACAGAGAAAACACTATTGTTATCTTAGACTGGGAAGGTCTGCATGTCTAACTTTTAGGATTTTTTGTGCAAGTTGCGCACCATAAGTGATATTCAAGACCGAGTGAGAAAAAAAAAGGTACAACAAACTACCTGGTAAATTAAATATGGCAATTAGGAGGCCGCCTGACTTATCACTAATGCATTGAGGGCTTATTGTTTTTAGGCACGCATGGTGAATGAGATTGAAATATATTTTTTGTTATTTGTATGCATACAGGGTTGCTTAGCCTCCCACACGACATAGTACATTTTATTCCGTAGGAAATCATTTTTAGTGTGCTTTATGTAGGCAACCAAAATTTTATGCTTAAGCAGACCAGTTGCAGCTATTGAAAAGTTAACCATAATGTTTTTTTTTCTTAAGGTACGTAACCATGATCCATGTAAATAGGAACATATGTGGTCATAAATTAGCAGCATAATGTGGGAAACCTGATGAATCAATCTTTATTCCTTTACATGCTCATTTATACCTCATGAGGCTGCATAAGGCCCTAGCCTTAACCTAAAGTGACTTTGACAAAGTTACTCATATGATTAACTGAATATACTGCAAATCAATTTCTAGGATTTGTGGTGTTTAATTATTAAATATTTTTATCTGATTTTTAATTTTTTTTATTGCTACATAACTATTATTGATATTGCTAACCAGCTTTTGCAATAATTAATTGGGAAATTTACATATATGTTACATAATTCTTATGTATTTACAGGTCTAATACCCAAAGTTTGATGCTCAAACTCATAACATCTTGGTGCTATAAGCCTATGATGAGAAGTTAGATTTCACTTTTAAAAAGATAGTGATGGTGTTATTTTTGATGTGATGTTAAGGATTTTAGTGGTATGCATGTAAATATGAATGTTTAGGTTTTGGATATGTATATACATTAGAAGTGGCTGGCATGCATGTAAATGCCCCTAATTTTTTTTCTTAGGATTTGTATGGCCTTTTTCTTTGCAAGTCTTTGTATTCTCGTTCTTTTTACTGCACCTTTTACGGCAGCTAACTCCTCTTACAACTCCCTGAACATACTAAATCTGACATTTCCTATTTTTGCAACATTGTCTCATTGTTTATTAGCTGCATAATTTGTTTGCAGTTTGTAGCCGATCCTGCGTGAATTAGATTAGCTTTATACTGTAAAACTTCCATCTTTACATAACTTCATTGTTTAAAAAATCGTGTAGATGGTAGATTCTTTCAAGTTTTATACTCGGTGCGCTTCTTTTGTTGTTCTTGACATATGTCCAATTAGAGTTATCTTCTTGTTCAAATTTCTTGTCTAAATTTCTGTTAAGAGCCACAGTGTTATAAACGAATACCATACACTTCAACTTTTTTTTACTTGACACTGGTAAGAATATCTTCTGATGAAAAGTTTGAAGCTTTCAAAGCTAAATAAACCCAATCAATGTTTGAGATATGTTTTACCACTACCTCTCACCCACATGTTTCTCCAAAAATGTTAGATTGAAGTGATAATAAAATAGGTGCATTTGCATATGTACCACCCAATTCTATGCATTTACATAACTAACACCTAAACTTTACTTCATACATTTATACCACCCAAATATGTCATATTGTAAAGAATGGGGCGATGAGGAAAAAAATCAGATGATCGTTCGAGTAAGCTTTTACTGTGTAGCTGCACATAAGAAACACACAGAGAAGACGAAAAAGGAGAAGCAAGTAGGTAAAGCAGATAATGCTAATATTTTCTTACTTGTGTAAACTTTAGGTACAAGTATTTATAAAGCTAAGAGAAGTGTGTAGAAGGTATGTAAGAGAAAAAGGGTAATAATGTGTTGATAACAGAAAGTTGGTCGAGATATGGTGCTGCCCTTTTCCAGTGAGTGGAGAGTTATTCTTTATGAACTCCCCTCAAGCTGATGCTTGGGTCTGCCGAAGTGTCAGCTTGTCTCGAAGTAAGGTGAAGCGGGGTGTTGAAAGCGACTCGGTGAAGATGTCCACTACTTGATTGGAAGCGGAAATGTAGTGGATGTCGGTCTCCTTGGACATAAGTTTCTCTCGAACGAAGTGGTAATCAATCTCAATATGCTTGGAGTAGGCGTGAAATACTGGGTTGCTTGCAATGGCTTGAGCAGAGATTTATTATTACAATATATAACCGCGGGAGATGGTGTGGAGATTTGAAAATCTTAGAGAAGTCGACGAAGCCAGATGACATTTGTGGTGGTGGTTGATAGAGCACTATATTCAACTTTGGCAGAGGAACATGCACCTGTTGGCTATTTCTTAACTTGCCTTGAGATGAGCTTGTTGCCTATGGATGAGCAGTGACCTCTAGTAGAACGGCGGTTGTGAGGGTCGTTTGCCCAGCTGGAGTCAAAATATGTGTGAAGAGTTAGGGGGTCTCGTGTGATGGACAAGCCTAGGTTGTGAGGATCGTTTGCCCAGCTAGAGTCGGGTGCCTTTGATGTAGCGGATAATCCATTTGAGGTGGTGTAACTGAAGGCTTAGGGGTTGTTGGAGGTGTTGGGATAAAATGTTGACAGTGTAGGTGATGTCGGGACGTGTAATTGTTAGGTATTCGAGAGATCCAATGAGTTGTCAGTAAAGGAATGGGTTGGAGGCTGATTGAGTTCAGTAGGAAGGTTTTTGGAGTGTATGGGGTTTGGTGTGGGTTTGCAATCAGCTAGGCCGACTTTGTTGAGGATCTCCAATGCATAAGGTGTTTGATGAAGAAACATGCCTTGATTAGTGTGAATAGTGGAAATGCTGATAAAAGTGGAGACAGAACCTAGAATATTCATGGAGAATTTATGCTTCAGCTTGGTTAGTAGTTTGTCTATGGCGTTGGGGTTGTTACCGGTGACGAGAATGTCATCTACGTAGAGTAATAGGTAGTGTGGTGGAGTTGATGTGGAGTGTAAACAGAGAGCAGTCGGCTTGGCGTGTGCGGAATCCAAGTTGGAGGAGATAACCTATGAATGTATTAAACCACTAACCCAGAGCTTGTTTGAGGCTGTGGATGGCTTTGTGAAGGAGGCATACATGTTTGGGGTGTTGGGAATCGAGGTGGCCTGGAGGTTGTTGCATGTATATTGTCTCGGGGAGTTTGATAGGGAAATGCGTTGGACACATCGAGCTGCATAACTTACCACTGGTGTTTGACATTAATGGTTAAAAGAGGTGGATGGTGGGATGTTTTGCGACTGGGCTATAGGTTTTGGTGAAATGTAGTCCATATTGATGCTGATAACCACATGCGACAAGCCGGGCTTTGTACCGAGCGATGTTGTTGTAGTGTTTATGCTTGATCGTATACGTTCATTTGCATCCTAGGATGGGCTGATCGACTGGTGGAGGGACGAGTGTCCAAGTAGCTTGTTTATGTAGCTCTTTTTGCATGGCTTGTACCAAATACGAAGAGTGCTTTGCTTCCTGAAATGTTAGTGGTTAATATTCATGTGTAACGAGATGTTGTATATTGAAGATGGATTTTGGTTTTAGTGAGCCCATTTTGTATCGAGTTAGCATCGAGTGAGTTGGAGGAGCAGTAGGATTGATCAGTATTGGAGAGTTTGGGGGAGAGGAGGTTGACTAGGTGGAGTCTGGTTGTACCAAAGGTGATGTGGGAAGGGAGTTTCCGGTGATTGGTTCGGTTAGTGTTGGGGATGAGAGAGTGGAGTTAGATATGGGGATGATAGTGGCTTGAAGGAGTGGAAAGGGAGGTGGGTTTGGATTGGATGTTGTAGGTTGGTAGTGGTTTGGTGTGTGTTGGTAGGGATAGGAGTGTTCATTAAAGGTGATGTGTTGGGAGATGAGAATTTTACCATTGATGGGTTTGAGGCATTTGCAGCCTTTGATATTGTCGGAGTAACTGAGAAAGATGTGTTGAGCCGATCGTTGTTCTAGTTTGTTTTGGGTGTGTGGGGGAAATCATGGGAAGCAAAAACATCCATAGTCCCGAAGGTGAGTGCTGTCAAGTGATTTGTTGTGAAGGAGTTGATATGGGGAGTGATGTTTTGTGTTTGCGAAGGGCATGTGGTTGATTAGGTATACGACCATGAGGATGGTGTCAGGCCAATAACGAGGTGGTAGATTGGTTGTGGCCATGAGTGCTCTGCCGGTTTCGAGGATGTGGAGGTGCTTCTGTTCGACTGGGCCTTTTTGTTCCGGTGTGTAGGGTGGGGGTTGGGAGAATTGATAGATAATGTCACGGGCGAGTAGGTAATTGTCGAATTGACGGTTCTAGCATTCACCTTCCCCGTCAGATCATATGCATTTTATGTGTGTATTGAATTGTTTTTCAGTTTGTTGTTTAAAGTTTATGAAGTGAGTGAGAATTTCTGATTTGTGGGTCATGAAACTAACCCATGTATTACATGTAGCATCATCCACAAAGATAACATAGAAATTAAAGCGTTGATTAGAAATATGTGGGGAGGGTCCCCATACATCTGTATGAATAAGTTCTAGAGGGGGAGAAATGTAGTCCATGTATCTTAGTTGTAGTACACGAGTTGCAAAATGAAATAGATTTCAGAATACATAAATGTGGCTGTTGTGTGGTAATATTGTTGATGCTTCTTTGTGGGGATGACCGAGTTGATGATGCCAAAGGTCGGCTGGGGTGAATCTTGAGAGCATAGCTTGTTTGGGAATGGGAATGGGCAGCACGAGCCATGGAGGATTGTTTGTCGAGAGGGCCGATCCTGAATCTTGTAGTCGGAGGCGTCAAAAAGAATGATACAATCGTTGTCAGCGGTGAGTTAAGAGATGGAGATAAGATTATGTGTAATTTAAGGAGTGTTAAGTAGTTTTGAGAGAAAGGGCTTACGAGATGGAGTTGGAAGTATGCCCATACCGGAGTGTTGCATGGATATGGTATTACCGTTGCTAACGAAGACTTGATCGTGGCCACGGTATTGCTCTGCTTGGTGAAGGGCGTTAAAATCAGTGGTAAGGTGGCTGGAAGCATGGGTATCTAATTATCAATCATGGTTTTGATTGGATTTAGTGAGATGAGTCCTGTGTTCGTCGGGCTTGGTAGGTTGATAGTTGATATTGAATTGGTGCAACATTGAGATGTGAGGTGGCCCTTTTTGTAGCAGATTTGGCATGTTCATGATGTGGTGGAGTGCTATTGTTGCTGGTGGTGTTGATCGGGTGGTTTTCTTGTTGGGTTGGTATTCCTTCCTTGTCCTCAGTAGTAGGTGCGGCCGCATCCTCTTTGGGAATAGAGAGCCATATGAGAGTCTGGTGACGGTGGGTTAGTGTTGTTTTCTTTCCATATGTTGATTTTCTCGTTGTAGAGGAAGGAGTACATGTCCTCAAGGCTGTTAGGGGTGGGAGAAGTTTGGATAGCAGTTTTGAATGCTTGGTAGGCCGGTGGCAACCCTTTGAGAGTGTGGANCTTAAGGAGTGTTAAGTAGTTTTGAGAGAAAGAGCTTACGAGATGGAGTTGGAAGTATGCCCATACCAGAGTGTTGCATGGATATGGTATTATCGTTGCTAACAAAGACTTGATCGTGGCCATAGTATTGCTCTGCATGGTGAAGGGCGTTAAAATCAGTGGTAAGGTGGCTGGAAGCACGGGTATCTAATTACCAATCATGGTTTTGATTGGATTTAGTGAGATGAGTCCTGTGTTCGTCGGGCTTGGTAGGTTGATAGTTGATATTGAATTGGTGCAACATTGAGATGTGAGGTGGCCCTTTTTGTAGCAGATTTGGCATGTTCATGATGTGGTGGAGTGCTATTGTTGCTGGTGGTGCTGATCGGGTGGTTTTCTTATTGGGTTGGTATTCCTTCCTTGTCCTCAGTAGTAGGTGCGGCCGCATCCTCTTTGTGAATAGAGAGCCATATGAGAGTCTGGTAACTGTGGGTTAGTGTTGTTTTCTTTCCATATGTTGATTTTCTCGTTGTAGAGGAAGGAGTACAGGTCCTCAAGGCTGATAGGGGTGGGAGAAGTTTGGATAGCAGTTTTGAATGCTTGGTAGGCCGGTGGCAACCCTTTGAGAGTGTTGAGTATGATGCCTTCGGAATATATGGTTGAATCAGAGGCGGTTAAGTTGTTCACTATGACTTTGCTTTGTTTCAGATATTGTGCATGGTTTGATTCTTTATGCATACATTGTGTAGCTCGTTTTTGAGTTGTATGATCTTGGATCTATTAGTAGTTTGTAGACGTTTCTCAAGTGTAGTCCAAATCCCGTGCAGCTCTCGAGATACACGACATTTAGGTAGCATGGTATTTGATATTGTGGATGGTATAGCAACTGCCAGATTTTGGTTCACCAACANGATACATTCTGTAGCTCGTTTTTGAGTTGTATGATCTTGGATCTATTAGTAGTTTGTAGACGTTTCTCCAGTGTAGTCCAAATCCCATGCAGCTCTCGAGATTCACGACATTTAGGTAGCATGGTATTTGATATTGTGGATGGTATAGCAACTGCCAGATTTTGGTTCACCAACATCTAGGTGTTGTGCGCTCGGTTGGGATTGTTTGAGCCATTGGCATTGAGTGTTGTGGTGGGTGGTTTGGGAATCGATCCTCAATGAATCTGGTGAAGCCATTTACCCTAATGATTTTAAGGACCTGTGAGCGCCACAAGGGATTGTTGTTGGTTGAAAGAGAGGTGGTGACGACATTTTTGATGCTTGAGATGAGGAACTTGAGAGAGGGAGGGATTGGTTGCTTATCGATNGATGATTTTAAGGACCTGTGAGCGCCACAAGGGATTGTTGTTGGTTGAAATAGAGGTGGTGACGACATTTTTGATGCTTGAGATGAGGAACTTGAGAGAGGGAGGGATTGGTTGCTCATCGATGCTGAGAGAGACTAAACCTTCATTGAGAGATGAGGAGGAGAAGTTTTCTATTTGTTCGGTGTGGCAAGGGGGCTCTGATGTCATGTACAGAAAGGGGCGACGAGGAAGAAATCAAATGATTAAGCCTGTAAGCTTTTACTGTGTAGCTGCAGATAAGAAACAAACAGAGAAGAAGAAAAAGGAGAAGCTGGCAGGTAAAGCAGATGATGCTGATATTTCCTTACTTGTGTTAACCTTNTATCGATGCTGAGAGAGACTAAACCTTCATTGAGAGATGAGGAGGAGTCTTCTATTTGTTCGGTGTGGCAAGGGGGCTCTGATGTCATGTACAGAAAGGGGCCACGAGGAAGAAATCAAATGATTGACCCTGTAAGCTTTTACTGTGTAGCTGCAGATAAGAAACAAAGAGAGAAGAAGAAAAAGGAGAAGCTGGCAGGTAAAGCAGATGATGCTGATATTTCCTTACTTGTTTTAACCTTAGGTACAGATATTTATAAAGCTAAAAGCAGTGTGTAGAAGGTATATTAGAGAAAAAGGGCAATTATGTGTTGATAACAGAAAGTTTGTTGAGATATGGTCCTTTTCTAGTGAGTGGAGAGTTATTCCTTATGACATATCACATAAAAAATATCACCATGTTAATATACATACATAGGAATTGAGTGGCATGCTTATAAATCTTCCTAATAAAATGTGTTTAAAAAAACATAGCTGCTAGCCATTAATTGTTTCTGGTCTATTTGAATTGAATGTTTACCTTTTCATTTCATAGAATAAACGTCAGTTTCCCTGAATAATTTTGGAGGCAATGTGGAGAGTTGGTGCTGCAATATGAGGGGGGTTGGGAGTGGGTGCAGAGGCATGAATTTGAGTTTGAATTTTGTCTCTTCATGCATTCTGAAGCGTAGTTAGTTGACAGAAAACTGATTGTAAGATAGATTATAGCGTTAGGTATATCTTTTTTAGGAGAAGGCCTTCTTTGATTGTAGACATGAATTGAATGACAACTAACTTTGATTGTAGATATCCACTAAGTGATGAAATTTTATCTTTTTTACAACCATGGAAAGTTCCTAATAAAAAATTGTTCGGAATGTATTTGTCACGTTGATGGAAATAATAGAACATTGCGCCCATTGATTCTGTACTGCTAAGCTGAGCATGTAATTTTTGTAGAATGGGAAGGAAGAAATTGTAGCAGTCTAACATGGTTAGCAGTTCTACAATTTATTTAGGTTAATAGTAACTTAAACCAAATCAAATCAGCTTTTCACTGGAGGAGGAATTATGAAGTCTTTCTGTAGGGTGCGATANGTTAACCTTAGGTACATATATTTATAAAGCTAAAAGCAGTGTGTAGAAGGTATATAAGAAAAAAAGGGCAATTATGTGTTGATAACAGAAAGTTTGTTGAGATATGTTCCTTTTCTAGTGAGTGGAGAGTTATTCCTTATGACATATCACATAAAAAATATCATCATGTTAATATACATACATAGGAATTGAGTGGCATGCATATAAATCTTCCTAATAAAATGTGTTTAAAAAAACATAGCTGCTAGCCATTAATTGTTTCTGGTCTATTTGAATTGAATGTTTACCTTTTCATTTCATAGAATAAACGTCAGTTTCCCTGAATAATTTTGGAGGCAATGTGGAGAGTTGGTGCTGCAATATGAGGGGGGTTGGGAGTGGGTGCAGAGGCATGAATTTTAGTTTGAATTTTGTCTCTTCATACATTCTGAAGCGTAGTTAGTTGACAGAAAACTGGTTGTAAGATAGATTATAGCGTTAGGTATATCTTTTTTAGGAGAAGGCCTTCTTTGATTGTAAACATGAATTGAATGACAACTAACTTTGATTGTAGATATCCACCAAGTGATGAAATTTTATCTTTTTTACAACCATGGGAAGTTCCTAATAAAAAATTGTTCGGAATGTATTTGTCATGTTGATGGAAATAATAGAACATCATTGATTCTGTACTGCTAAGCTGAGCATGTAATTTTTGTAGAATGGGAAGGAAGAAATTGTAGCAGTCTAATGTTAACATGTTTAGCAGTTCTACAATTTTATTTAGGTTAACAGTAACTTAAACCAAATCAAATCAGCTTTTCACTGGAGGAGGAATTATGAAGTCTTTCTGTAGGGTGCGATAAGGATGATGCTAGAATGTCCTTGCTGTCTTTAATTTTGCTAACAAGCCGTAGTGTGTTTGTATTTGCTTCAAAAGGAGTGCATTGCGTTCTTTTTGTAGGAATTTCAAAATTTTGGCTGTTTGGCTGGATGAATATCAAATGCACTGTAATATTGCATTTAGAATTCATTCTTTCATTCATTTTCAATTTATTTGGGATTCATTGGATTTGGTCGAATTTCAAATA
>JXCR01130164.1:18615-57167 GCA_002079205.1 Phalaenopsis hybrid cultivar
CACAAATAGCCTGGAAGATGTGAGGATTTAGGTCGTGACAAACGATAACCTCGGAATCCTAAGATGAGTTAGGGCTTATATTGTATAGCAAAGCTATGAAAAGGCCTAAAGATAAGGTGAGGATTTACGTTGCATAAGCAAGCAACCTCGAAGTCCTATGGCTTTGTTGTTTAAGTCTAAGGAAGGAATATTGGTTTAGCTGGGGAAGACAAGTTTTGCTGTTGAAGATGGCCGTGCTGCCCACCATGCTAGCTCCAAGCTCCTTTCCGCGACAAGTTTGAGTTATCTAGTGTGTCAAGTTATAACATCAAATCAGGTGGCCCTATGGTAGTAGTTCTTTAAATGTTATAAGGGTATATTAAAGTTGATTAGAACGACACCAGTTAGGATCCTACGGTTCCCTCGTTCCTGCATCGCTATTTTCTATTGGATTCACTTAGTCCCAATGAACTTACTAAACCTGACTTAATGAGTTCCATAATTTCATTTAAACCATGAGAAGCCTCGTTAGCAACCGTAGGTTACCTCCTCCGAGGAATTCCTGTTCATCTGATAGAGACATCTTAATTAGGTTGAAGTAGTGGTTTTATGTGATGTTTGTGATTAAATTTTGAGTTGTTTTATATTTTGCATGTTGTGGCGGTGAATTTTATCTTGGTTGATTTTATTTTTTGTTTTGGGTTATGGTTTTGGTTAACATGCGAGTTTATGTAGGTAAATGCAAGCATGAAACATGCAAGGCAAAGGCAGAAGAAAGACGGTACTGTAAACTGTAAAAAGCGTACATGGCGAGTCTTCTCGTTCCACCACCTGAAACATAAAAATGCATGTGAGGGCATTCATGAAGAGCAGGAAAAGTAGAGTTCCGATAATTTTCCTAACCCTATGTCATATTTTGGTGAGTCCTTGGAAGTTTAATCAAGGATGATTACATTGAGTGAAGAATATTAAGTTTAGTAGGTCTCTGAGGTATCCAACAAGTTAGGAGGAGGAAGCAGGTCCATGCCTCCCTCTCACCAACTGGTGAAAAGCCTCGAGTCCATTTAAACTTATTATGTTACTTAATGGTTCATCGTGTAAGTACCCTTATTACTCTGTGAACATTGATGTCTCAATTATTCCTAAGAATAGGGTAATTATCACCTATCATTCAATTTAAGAATTATTTAGGTGAAGACCCTTAAAGGGGCAAGTTAGTGTAATTTGAACACTTAGCCAAATTCTTAATCCTAATTGGGCTTNATCGACCCGCTGTTTATGTCCCGCAGCGCTGTCCGGCTCGATCTGCCCCGTTTATTTGATACACACTTGATCGAACGGCTCCCCGTCATCGTCCCCGATAGAATGATCCTGTGCCCGTCCACACTAAAACCTTAAGATCTCAGCCTGACTCAACCAAGGGTTTGATCATATGGACTCGTCTAAGTGAGACAAACATATCCATTCGGTTAAGATCCCATTAAATCAAGCTCAAGTAAATGGAGAATCAAAATAAGCTCGGGGGAAGGAGAAGTTTTATACCTTTGCTATTAGAAGGGGGGCTTCGATCAGAGGTGCTTGGCACGTTCGTTGGGGTCCAAGGAGGTTAGGGATTAAGTCCCTGGTCTTGGTGTAAGGCCTAGGTATGAATTTGATCACGACCGGATTTGGGTGTTGGTCTAGAGCTATGGTAGAGGCTCTGTGGAAGAGGGATTTGATGAGGCTTTGGCTTCTTTCACTCTTGTAAAGGTGTAGGCATAAGGAATTAAAGTTTGGTGGAGTGTGGAGGTGTATTGGGTTCTGTCCTGGTTTTCGGTAAGGTTTCAAGCTTAAAATTGGGCTCCGACAAGGGGGATGGGTGAGGAAAGATGGTTTTCGACAGGGTTTCGAGCTCAAAATTGGGCTTCGGCAATGGGAATGGGTGAGGGAAAGTGGTTGGAATGCATTAAGGGGATCTTAGGAAAGCTCTGTGTGAAGTTTGGAGAGACCTCTCTAAGGAAATTTCAGCACCTTGTTTAACGGCCACAGAGGTGGCCTTTTATAAAAATGGGGTTATGGTGGCTATAGTGGCCAATCAAGAGGTGTAATGTGGTGCTTAGGTGGAGGGCAGAGGAGCTCCATAGTTTGATTTGGATGAGCTAGCCTTTAGGATTGATTTAAGTGAGGTGCCATGGGGGTGGCTCTCAGTTTTGGGATTTTCATGCCACTAGGCTGGCCGGCCGACCAGGGGGAGGTGGCTAGGAGCTCAGTTGGCTCTCAGTTTTGGGCTTTTCCAGCCACTAGGCTGGCCGGCCAGCCAGGGGGAGCTGGCTAGGAGCTCAGGGAACCCAGAGGAATCCATCACAGCAATTTAATGCAAATGTGCTTNGATAAAAAATCAAGTCATTTAAATGTATAAGTTTTTCAAAATTAATTATCTTAATGATTTAGTATTTGTAAAATTTAAGGACATTTTAAATGACTTGATATTTTCTAAAGTTAATTATCTTAGTGATTTAGTATTTGTAAAATTTAAGGACATTTTAAATGACTTGACCCATGAAATTTCAAAGGTTTCTCATCATGGTGGACCTTCCAAAATTTTCTTAGGATTTTATAATCAATATGCTAATTTCCATGATTCAAAGGTTTCTCTGGTCATGGTAGACCTTCTAAAATTTTCTTGGGATTTAATAACCAATATGCTAATTTCCATGATTATTTTAAGGAAATGATAAAATTTTTTTTGGGATTTAATAACCAATATGCTAATTTCCATGATTATTTTAAGGAAATGATGTGAAGAATTTGTAAAATATGATCTCATATAGGAACCTCTTCTGACTTTGGAAAAATGAGAGAATACTTCCCCTGATAGAGGTTACAACATGCTAAAATTCCAAGCCAAGGTGATGTGACATTATGCATGGAGAATCAAATGATCCCAAACAGTGTTTAATAAATTATAAAATATGCATCAAATGGACTTGAAATTTGTTTCTTATTGTTCTCATTTGTTCACTGAGCAAGTGGGTATTTTTATTTTATTTTTGTGATTTTTCTACACAGTTATGAATTTTCTAAGTTAAGGGTTTTTAAATAAACAGGAAAAGCCCTATTTATATCTATTTAAATTGCGTGTGCTGAATAGATTTTAGGTAGCTCCGAAGGCATGCGTGGCGCGCTCTGGTTTGATGTCGCCATCCATGTAGCTGCTAACTCGGCCTGCAGTTTATGTCCCAAAGCACTGTCCGGCTCGATCTCCCCCGTTCATTTGATACACACTTGATCGAACAGCTCCCTGTCATCGTCCCTGATAGAATGATCCCGTGTGCGTCCACACTAAAACCTTAAGATCTCAGCCTAGACTCAACTAAATCACTTCGAGTTTGAACTTATGGACTCGTCTAAGTGAGACGAACACATCCAGACAGTTAAAATGCCATGAAATCAAGCTTAAGTAAATGGAGAATCAAAATAAGCTTGGGAGGAGAAGAAGTTTTATACCTTTGCTCTGAGAAGTGAAGCTTCATTCAGAGGGGTTCAGCACGTTTGTTAGGGTCCAAGAAAGCTAGGGATTGAGTCCCTAGTCTTGGTGTAAGGCCTAGGTATGAATTCGACCAAGCTCAATTTCAGGTGTTGGTCTAGAGCTATGGTAGAGGCTCTGTGGAAGGGGGATTTGATGGGGCTTTAGCTTTTTTCACTACTGTGAAGGTGTGGGTGAAGTTAATTTATGTTTGATGGACTGTGGAGGTGTATTGGGTTTTTTCCTAGTTTCCGGCAACGTTTCAAGCTCAAAATTGAACTCCATCAATAAGAATGGGTGAGGGAAAATGGTTGGAATGCACTGAGGGGGTCTTAGGAAAGCTCTGTGTGAAGTTTGGAGAGGCCTCTCTAAGGAAATTTCAGCACACCTCTCATGGCCGTGGGAGGTGAGTTTTTATGAAAATGTCCATGAAGTGGCTCTCAAGGCATAAGTTTGGGTGTATTGTGGTGCTCAGGTGGAGGGCAGAGGAGCTCCATAGTTTGATTTGGATGAGCTGGTCTCTAGGTTTGATTTGAGTGAGGTGCCATGGGGGTGGCTCTCAGTTTTGGGATTTTCATGCCACTAGGCTGGCCGGCCGACCAGGGGGAGGTGGCTAGGAGCTCAGTCCATTGGAGTGGCTCTCATTTTTGGGCTTTTCCACCCGCTAGGCTGGCCGGCCGGCCAAGGGGAGGTGGCTAGGAGCTCAAGGAACCCAGAGAAATCCATCATAATAATTTAATGCAAATGTGCTTTGATTTGGAAAAGATATCTTAAGCATGTGCATTTTTGGAAATAAGATCCCTTAATTTGGGGGACCTTTGGTCCATGGCTTGATTTAGGTGGTTTCATGGTGTTTGGACTGGTCACAGGGGGGGACCTTTGGTCCATGGCTTGATTTAGGTGATTTCATGGTATTTGGACTGGTCACTAAGTCCAACTACCTTTGGTCCATTTCTTGATTTAGGTGATTTCATGGTGTTCGTACTGGTCACTAAGTTCAAGACCTTTGGTCCATGGCTTGATTTAGGTGGTTTCATGGTGTTTGTACTGGTCACTAGGTCCAACTAATGGCTGTGGTGGAGTTAATTTAATGCAAATGTGCTTTGATTTGGCAAAGATATCTTAAGCATGTGAATTTTTGGAAATCCTTTGGTCCAGATATCTTAAGCATGTGTATTTTTGGGAATAAGATCCCTTAATTTGGGGGACCTTTGGTCCAGTATCTTAAGCATGTGCATTTTTGGAAATAAAATCCCTTAATTTGGGGGACCTTTGGTCCATGCCTTAAGCATGTGCATTTTTGGAAATAAGATCCCTTAATTTGGGGGACCTTTGGTCCATGGCTATTTCAAAATAAGATCCCTTAATTTGGGGGACCTTTGGTCCATGGCTTGATTTAGGTGATTTCATGGTGTTTGGAAACTAAGTCCAACTAATGGCTGTGGTGGAGTTAATTTGGTGGCCTTAGGGTGGTTAAGTCACATTTAGTGCATGGGTCCAAATAAGTCCAACTAATGGCTGTGGTGGAGTTAATTGGATGGCTTTAGGGTGGTTACATCACATTTAGTGCATGGGTCCAAGTGGATTCAAATGACAAAAACTTGGGTTTGGCTTAGATTAGCCATGTCAATTTGCCCAAATAATTGTTTAATTTGGTGTAGATTATCATAAGTAACAACATTGGTGAAGGATGTAAGTGGTTTTGAGTCCAATTGGAGGGTCAGTTTGAGGGATTTTAAACTTTAATCAATTTGGTCATGTTGAGCTAGGCTTGGGTCTAGGATGGGTTAGCCTTGGGATAAGTCCAATTTGATTATTTTAAATGGTCAATAGGGACCTCATGAAGAATTTCCAACATAAATTGTTGCCAATTTGGAGGTTAAGGCGATCAATTGGGTGAAATTTGGGGACTGAGCCAATTTGGGGCTAAATTTAGGAATTTTGGATTTAAGCCAAAATAAAATGGATTTAAAACTTCAAAAATGCCAATTGATGGTTGTTTTTGATGTATAAGAATGTCATAAATACTTTTGCAACATTAATTGAGGCCAATTGACTAGGCTATGGGTTCAATTTGGTGAGATTAGGTCATAAAGATTTTACAACATTAATTGAGGCCAATTAACTAGGCTATGGGTTCAATTTGGTGAGATTAGGTCATATGGGTGAAAATTGGGTTTGACTCAAATCAAAATTGGGCTAAAATCATGGACCAATGGAGCTTGGATTTAGTTTATTTTGTTCATATCAAAAGTGAATTTGAGTTTAGGATTGGAATTGGGGTCAATTGAGATCAAATTGATGGACATTTGAGTTGGATTTGGGGAAATTTAAGTCTTTAAAGGGCAATATGGGGGTTTTGATTAAAGATGGTCAAATTGGCCAAATTGGGTCGTGTGGTAGTTTCAAGAAATGAAATTAGAAATATTTAGGATTTATTGGGATTTTTTGGGAATTTTTTGAATTTTTGGAATTTTGGGTCTAAGAGGGGTATTTTGGTAAATTGGGGGTGTTTTAGGGGTAAAAGACCGAGATGGGTATTTTGGTAGACTTGAGGTACCAACCATCACCAATAAGCCATAGACCAATGGAAACCCCATTTTGGGTCCTCTACATAGTGGTCNTTGTTAGTGTGATGTTTAATTATGCTTATAAAAGTTTATTTGAGTTAAATAGAGGTTGAAGTAAAGTGGGCAGAGCATATTTCCACATAAATTGAAATATAGTGAATTTAAGCTCTGGCGCATGATGCACCAATTTACAGCGCCTTGGCGCATGATGTGCCAAAGATCCGAACATGCTATATAGCCTAGAAAATTGTGAAATTACATGGACAGACTCCAATTTTACTGCTTAAGTCATCTCCTACCCCAAGACTATGGTCTCGGGCATCACATTGTGGGCAAAAGAGAAGGATTCAGAGGCTAAAAACTATAGATTTCATCTTTACTTGGTAAGAGCTTCACTTTAACTTAAAAATTTTTTATTTTCACCATAGATTTGGGAGTTCCAATTTTTGCAATTTCTTATGAAAAAGTTTGAAGAAAACTCATGGTGAAAAGTTATTTACCAAATAATCTTGCTTGAGGAGTTAGATTGTTGATTTAGCAATTTATTTGGAATTATTTAAATTATTTGTAGAATTTTCAAATGGCTCCCCGAGTTAAGAGAGGAAGGCCCTTTCAGGCTTTTGATGCTTGAAGATTTATTAGTTTGAAAGTTCAACACAGTTACAATACTCAAATGGAGACAAGAAGAATAATCCAAGAATGGGCGTTTGCAAACCCGGGTGGTGAGATCAATAGATTGATTTTGGCCAGAAACTAGGAAAAATTCTACTACTTCACTGTCATAGCAATTGTTTTGATGGTTCGGGAGTTTTATGCAAACCTGAGGTTCACTACTGAAGATCACATCTTTGTGAGAGCTAAGCAGGTTTAATTTACTGCTGAAAGAATCAATACTTTTTATGTGCTGAGAAATGTATTTTTCGATGAAGATATTGCATTCGTGAGGACTAATTTGTCACTGGATAAAGTGATTGCAATTTTTATTAATGGAAAAGGGGAGTGGAAGATTAAGAATACCAAGATTGTTAACTTCTTTGCTTCCATGTTGACTATTCAGTCAAAAGTATGGCACCACTTCATTTATGTCATACTGCTGCCAAAAAATCATTTGGCTGATGTTACAAAAGACAAAGTTGTACTAAACTATTGTATTCAGAACATGAAAGCAATAGATGTTGGTGCACTTATAGTTCAGCATGTTCGGAGTATAGCTGGTAGTTCTACAGCTGGAGGTTTGGGATACCATGTCCTAATATTCACTCTATGCGAACAATCACGAGTATAATCCCATAAAAATGAAGAAAGATTATAGCCACAGAATCTGATTGGGAGTCATATGATTCAGGGAGTGGAATCATTTGTTGAATCTAGAGGTGGAAGAAGGGATAGGCCCTCTACATCTATTGCAGAAGCGTCTACTTCTCAATCTGCATCACTTGAAAGTATTATTGACCAACTCATGATTCAAAAAATGGACATAATTAATATTCAAACTCAGTTAGGAGAGATAGGAGCAAGAAATGNAACAGTGACCATTTAGAGGTTAAAAGCAATGTATGGAACTTCAAGTTGAGTGGAGAAGAGTTTGGAATTTCTAGTGGTGAGGGTTCCATGTCTAGGTTTTCGAGAAATAGTCAACTGGAAAAGTCCTATGATTACACCCTAGGCTACTAAAAAGGAAAAAAACTAAACCTCAACCAAAAATGAGGTCAACGATCTCTTTTATCATGTTTGTGTGTTTGTTTTTATGTTGAGATTGTGAAGTCAAAGTTAGTGTGTTAGTTTGCTTTTATGTTTATACCGGCTGCTTAGAAGTCTATTGAATCTCTACATGTTGAATTGAAAGGAAAATAATAGAAAAGTTGATCAAAATTAATTTTACTCCTGTTTTTAGTTTTTTTACTTGTATCATTAGGGTTTAAAAACTCTTGTTAGCAAGTTATTTTAAATTTTCATTCCTGCTTATATATATCTGATGCTAAAATGTTTAATCTATTAAAAATTTAAGTTTAGTGGGATTAAAAATATTTTCAAAATTGGAATTTTATTTGTTCCCAAATGTGCTACAAGTGAATTTGATTTGAAAAGAAAAAAATAATTATGTATATGAAGTTATATTAGGGAAGTAAAATTTGATTTTAAAAATGAGTAAGGAAATTTAGTTAAATTTTTTAGTAATGAAGAAAAACTTTAAGTTAAAAGTTTTTAGTGTAGAAAATGTTTAATATAGTGTAACTATCTTTAGTAAGTCAAATTGTATTTTTGAAAATTTTAAATAATTTAAACTTTTATTTTTCATACTTAAAGTTCTTTTAATAAAATAATTTTCAAAACTATTATTATATTTAAAAATAAAAGACTTATATCAAGACTTTGCCTTAGGAAAGCAGAATTGGAATTCAAAATTATTAAACGCCTATCCAGAAATAGTAATCCTTGCCTGAAAAAGAAAACAAAAAGAAAAGAAAAAAAAAAGAGAAAAAAAAGACGAGAAGAAAAAGAGAAAAAGTTAGGGAGGAGAAGCTTGAGGATTAGTGTCTAGTCAAAAATTGGTTCCACATTTGATCTTTTTATAGATAAGACTTGAGAAACTCTTTAGCTTAGGGATATAACATAGTAGGTAAAATTATTTAAAATAAAAATTTTTATGTAGAGAAAATAAAAGGACTAAATTCTAAATTTGGAAAATCTACAATATTTCTGAATTAGATAAGAACTCATATTTTCATCTTTCTTAGCATTAAGAATTTCTAAACTTTAAGTTGGTCTGAATTACTCAATATTTTTTCTAAATTTGACTACTATATTTCTAAATCTAAGTTTTAGTAACTCCTAATGAAACTCAATACATATGATACTTATTTAGTTTTTAAATATTGAAGTGTCATTTGAGGACAAGTAACATTTTAAGTTTGGGGGATTTTGATACACCTAAAATATATAGTATTTTGACAGATTTTTAAAGATTGAAGTGTCACTTGAAGACAAGTAATATTTTAAGTTTGGGGGATTTTGATACACCTAAAATATATAGTATTTTTAGACGCATTTTTATACTTATTTTTGAGATATTGTGCTTTAATGGAAGGTATTTGTGTGTTTTTCTTTCAGGTACAAGAAAAAAGGTGAACAATACTTAAAGGGGTGAAAAAGGATCAAATTTGGATAAAATTGGTGAAAATTGGACAAGTGTGTTTTGGCGCCTAAGCGCCAGATCCGGCGCTTAAGCACCGATTAAACAGAGAAGGCTACGCCTAAGTGCCAGAGGCCCCAAGCTTAAGCACCAATAGCAGTTATCGGATGAGTAAATTCGGTTCTTGTTAATTTTGAAGAGGTTTTTGAGGCACCCATTGGCTTAATAGGTGATTACAACCACTATGGAGAAAATTATTGTGAAAGGATGCATCTCTTGGAGAAATACATCGAATCAAGACATATTTTGAAGAGATACCAAGGCACCTATTAGAGATTTATAAAAGAATGAAGATTGATTCTCTGAAAGTGTTCTTGAAAGAGAAAGTTATGGAAGTTCTTGGATTGGAGAGTTAGTTTGGAGAGATTTTCAGGCACCACATATTTATTTTATCCTTTTTATTTTAGTTTTATATTGAGAGTGTTGTAAAAGAGAAGATATTCAAATGAACTTCAAGAGTTTGGTGGAGGACTTGAGATAAGTTTTTATCTTTTATTTTAGACTACTTTTTTTATTTTAATTGAGACTTGTTGTTGGTTTGACAATTATTTCTACTTTTAAACTAAAGTGTGGTTTGGACTTGTTGTTGGTTTGACAATGATTTCTTCCTTTAAATTAAAGTGTGGTTTTGTTTTCTCTATGGATTTTGAGTTGTTGTCTTTATCTTTCTTCTTAAAATGATAAGTAAATAAGTATTGGATGAAATTTGTGGAGAGTATTGATCTTTAATGTTGGAAGAAGTTGTGATGATTTAAATATTAAGTTTTGGATGGATGTTGTGGAGAGTATTGATCTTTAATGTTGGAAGAAGTTGTGATGATTTAAATCCAAACTTCTCTTCTTGATTTGGCCAATCCAGATGTTAAAATTTGTTGTGCGTCAATTCATGGTTGCAGGAGGAATTTTACTTGGGCATAAAATTCTTGAAAATGACATGAAAGTAGATACAACAAAATTTCAATTTATAATTAAACTACCTCCACCTACTACTGTAAGAGGGGTTAGAAGTTTTTTAGGACATGCTAGTTTTTACAGACGGTGTATAAAAGCTTTGTGCTATAAAATACCTTTATGACAACTTCTAGAAAAAGGTACAAAATTTAATTTTAGTCAAGAGTGCCTTAATGTCTTTGAATTATAAAGGAAAAAAATAATCACTAACCCTATAATAGTTTCACCTGATTGGGAGAAACTATTTGAGCTATTGTGTGATGCAAGTGATTATGCAATTAGAGCCGTTTTAGGGAAGAGATATGAAAAATTTTTAAAGTTATATATTAAGCTAGTAAAACTCTAAATGATTCTCAAATTAATTATACTATTACTTGAAAAGAGTTATTAGCAATTTTTTATGTTTTTGATAAGTTTAGGTCATATTTGATTGGAGTTAAATGTGTTGTGCATACAGACCATTGTGCTATAAAATATTTGATGCAAAAGAAGGATGTGAAACCAAAATTAATTAGATGGGTACTTCTGAGGCAAGTGTTCAATTTTGTGGTAGTAAATAGGAAGGGATATGATAATTAAATAGTTGATTATTTATCTAGGCTGGAATAGGAAGATACATTTGATCTTGAAAAATAAATTAATGAAACTTTTTCTGATGAACAACTTCATATTGCTAAAGAATGAGAAATATCATGGTACGCTGATATTTTGAACTACATTGTTTATGGTGTTATACCAAATGGATTGACGAAACCACAAGAAAAAAATATTTATGTTGCAAATTTTTACCTTTGGGATGACCCATATTTATATAAACAATGTAAAAACTTAGTTATGCGAAGATGTGTGCTTTATGAAGAGATTGAAGAAAGCATTCAAAAAAGTCATGATTTCGAATTTGGGGGTCATTTTTGGAATTGATAGAACTGTTCATAAAATTTTAAAAACAAGATTTTTTGGGATGTTAATATATATATATATATATATATATATATATATATATATATATATATATATATATATATATNATTCCATAATTTAATTTAAACCGTGGGAGGCCTCGTTAGCAACCATAGGTTACCTCCTCCAAGGGATTCCCGATCATCTGATAGAGACATCTTAATTTAGTTAAAGTTGTAGTTTTGTGTGATGTTTGTGACTAAATTTTGAGTTGTTTTATATTTTAAAAGTTGTGGGGGTGAATTTTATCTTGGTTGATTTTAGCTTTGGGTTTTTATTATGGTTATGGATGTGATTATGTGGCTATCCTGATGGTTTTAGTTTTCATGCAGGGTAGCATCATTATTTAGCATGCAAATTTGCAGGTATAAAAGTACAATTTGAAAGTATAAGAAAGACAACACTGAAAACTGTAAAAGTGTACCTGGCGGGTCTTCTCGTTCCACCACCTGAAACTTAAAATGCATATTAAGGTAGTTTATGAAGTGCAAGAAAGGTAAAGTTTTGATAATTTTCCTAACCCTATGTCATATCTTGACGGGTCCTTATTTGACCAATTAAGAACGACTTTATCAAGCAAGATATACTAAGTTTAGTAGATCTCTGAGGTGTCCAACATATCTAGAGAAAGAAGCAGGTCCATGCTACTTTCTCGCTGCATGGTGGAAAATCTTGAGTTCCTTTAAACTTATTATGTTGCTTAATAATTCTCCCTGTAAAAACGCTTAATACTCAGTGAACATTGATGTCTCAATTGTTCCTAAGAATATGGTAATTATCACATATGATCCAATTTAAGTATTATGTGGGTGAAGACCCTTAAAGAGGCAAGTTAGCGTTGTTGGAAAACTTAGCCAAATTTTAATCCTAATTTGGGCTTAGTGGTGTTTCAAGAATGTTTGATTTAATTATGTTTATGTCTCTAATCCTCATTTAGTCAATTTTGATTTGGCCTAAGTCACCACTAAGCCCATAAGACCTAGGTGAGTGTCTTAATTAGTTTAGAAAAGGTTAAGCTTTAAGTGTTTCAAGAATCAAATAAATTGATTAGGATCAGAGGTTACCCATTTCCCTCCTTAAATTAAGCCTAAATGTTAATTAAGGCAAAATTTTCAAAATTACACATTTGCCCCTAAGGCTCTAACACTTCATAATTTGTCAAATTCAATTCAAATGACTTTGAAATTTTTATCCTATCTCATTCATGGGTCAATTAAGACATCAGAGGAGAGAAATGTTTTTTTTCAAAATTTATTTTAATTTATATAATTATTTTCATGCAAAAATAGGATTTTTTCAAAGAAAATTCCTAACTTGACCAAGATAAATTTTAATCCCTTGAAATTTTTACTAGAGGTAGACCTAGACCAGATAAGCCGTTGGATCAAATTTCATAATTTTTTGAATTCTCTATGATTTTTTAGAATTATTTTAAGTTCTGGGTTATTTAAAAAAAATAAAATATTTTAAATAGTGAAAATTATGTTTTGTATTTTTGAAAAATCTCTCTCAGAGGAGCAAATTTCATATTTTTTTAATTTTCTTTTGATTTATTGGAATTATTTTAGTGAAAAACTCATCTTTAGCCCTTAAAAAATATTTATAAGCTTTGAAATTCAATATCTTCATTTAGAAAATCAGGAAAAATATTCTAATTGTTCCTAAGTGATTAGGAAGCAATTTATAACATTTCATGAATTTAATTTTTTTTCTGTTTTTTGTGAATTTTTAATGATTTAAAAATTTAAAATAGGTTAAAAATCAAGTTTTTATCCTAAATATTATTTTATTTTTATAAAATATTCCTAATCATAGAGAATTCAAAAAAACTAAGTTTCATAATTTTTTAAGTTGTATTTTGATATTTAAAATTAATTATCTTAGTGATTTAATGTTTGTAAAATTTAAGGGTATTTTAAATGACTTGACCAATGAACTTATTTCCAAAAGCTTCTCTAGTCATGGTGTACCTTCCAAAATTTTTATAGGATTTTCTAATCAATATGCTAATTTTCATGATTATTTTAAAGAAATAATGTGCAAGATCTTGAAAAATATGGATCTCTGTATAAGAACCTCCTCTGAATTTGAAAAAAATAGAGGATATTTCCCTTGACAGAGACTACAACATGCCAAAGTTTCAAGCCAAGGTGACGTATCAATATGCATGGAGAATCAAATGATCCCAAACAATGTTTAATTAATTAAAAAATATTTTATGCATCAAATGGACTTGAAATTTATTCCACATTAATCTCCTGTGTCCACTGAGCAATAGGGTATTTTTATTCTATTTTTGTGATTTTCCTACACAAAGTTATGGATTTTCTAAGTTAGGGGTATTTAAATAAATAGAAAAAAGCCCTATTTTTTATTTAAACCGTGCGTGCCACCTCATCGTACGACGGCTCCGAAGGCATACGTGGCACGCTCTGGTTGGACGCCACCGTCCACGTAGCTTGCTGACTCAGCTTGCTGTTTAAATCCCGAAGCATCGTCTTGCTCGATCTTGTCCGTCTGTTTGATGCACGCGCGATCAGATGATGCATGGTCATCGTCCCCAATGGCTTAGGCCGAGAGCCGTCCACCTTTAAGGCCTGAGATCTCTCTCATTTCTCAACCAAATCAAGTGAATTTTTTTAAAATGCTCACCTTAGTGAGACGAACATATCCATATGGTTAATGTGTCATGAAATTAAGCTCAAGTAAATGGAGAATCAAAATAGGCTCGGGAGGGGAGAAGTTTTATACCTTTGCTCTGAGAAGGGAGGCTTCAATCAGAGGCATTTGACACATTTTTTGTGGTCCAAGAAGGCGAGAGATTGAGTCCATGATCTTAGTGTAAGGCCTACGACCAAGCTCGATTTCAGGTATTTGTCTAGAGCTATGGTGGAGGCTATTTCAGAGGGTAATTTTATGGGGCTTTGTCTTCTATTACTGTTGTGAAGGTGTGGGCACAAGCAATTGAAGTTTGGTGGAGTTTTTAGAGATTTCCTGTTTCTGCCTGAATTTTTAAGCTCAAAATTGTGGTTGTACAAGGGGAATCAAGATAGTGGAGTGATTGGAATGGGCTGTGGTGATCTCAAGGAAGCTCTGTGAGTGATTTGAGAGGCTCTCTTTGAGAAAAATTTAGCACACCTCCCATGGTCGTGGAGGTGAGTTTTTATAAAACTGGCAATGGGGTGGCTCTCAGGGCACAAGTTTGGGTGCATTGTGGTGCTTAGGTGGAGGGCAGAGGAGCTCTTCAATTTGATTTGGATGAACTAGCCTCTAGTTTTGATTTGGGTGAGGTGTCATGGAAGTGGCTCTCAGTTTTGAGCTTTTCCAGCCACTGGACTGGCTGGTCGGCCAAGGGAAGGTGCTTAGAAGCTCAGGGAAACCAAAGGAATTCATCACAACAATTTAATGCAAATGTGTTTTGATTTGGAAAAGGTATCTTAAGCACGTGTATTTTTGGGAATAAGATCACTTAATTTGGGGGACCTTTGGTCCATGGCTTGATTTATGTGGTTTCATGGTGTTTGGACTGGTCACTAAGATAATGGCTGTGGGGGAGTTAATTTGGTGGCTTTAAGGTGGTTAGGTCACATTTAGTGCATGGGTCCAAGTGGGTGGAAAACGTTGGTCCATGGCTTGATTTAGGTGGTTTCATGGTGTTTGGACTGGTCACTAGGTCCAACTAAGAGTGTAGTTAATTTGGTGACTTTAGGGTGGTTAGGTCACATTTAGTGCATGGGTCCAAGTGGGTGCAGCTTTAGGGTGGTTAGGTCACATTTAGTGCATGGGTTCAAGTGGGTGCAAATGACCAAAACTTGGGTTTACTAGGTTAGCTATGTCAATTGGCCCAAATAAATATTGAATTTGGTGTATATGATCATAAGAAACAACTTTGGTGAAGAATGGAAGTGGTTTGGAGCTCAATTGAAGGGTCAATTTGAGGGAATTTTGATTTTTAGTCAATTTGGTCATGTTGGGCTAGGCTTGGGTCTAGCTTGGGTTAGACTTGGGCTAAATCCAAATTGATTGTTGTAAACGGTCAGTAGGGACCTCATTAGGAGTTTTTTAGGACATGCTGGATTCTACAGGCGATATATTAAAGTCTTTCCAAAGATTGCTAAGCCTTTATGTCATTTACAGGAGAAAGATGAAATTTTCAATTTTTATGAGGAATTCTTAAAAGCTTTTAATTTATTAAATGAAAAATTAATCACTGCACCAATTATAGTTTCATCAAATTGTGAAAAACCTTTTGAATTGATGTGTGATGCTAGTGATTATGCTATAGGAGCTGTTTTAGGACAAAGATATTGATAAAATTTTTAAAGTTATTATTATGCTATTAATCCTCTTAATTAAAATCAAATCAATTATACAACAACTGAAAAAGATTTATTAGTAATAGTATATGCTTTTGATAAATTTAGATCGTATTTAATTGGAAGTCATTGTGTAGTGCATACAGATCATTCTACTATTTAGTACTTAATGAAAAAGAAGGATGCTAAACCTAGACTTACAAGATGGATTTTTCTTTTGCAAGAATTTGATTTTGAAATAGTAGATCGAAAGGGGACTGAAAATAAAATTGTAGATCATTTTTCCAGGCTTGAGTTATAAAAAAAACTCTCTGTTTTGAAAAAGAAATTAATTAACATTTTCCAGAAGAAAAATTGTTCATTATTAATGAGTGGCGTGTTCCGTGGCATGCCAACATTGTGAACTTTATTGTTAGTAATATTATTCCCTATGGATTGACATACTAACAAAAGAGGAAATTTATTTCTGAAACTAAAACTTATTTTTGGGATGAACCATTTTTATATAAACAAAGAAATGATCTAATTATTCGAAGATGTGTTCCATTAGAAGAAACTTATGAAATTATCCAAAAATGTCAAAATTATAATTTTGGGGAACATTTTAGTGTTGATAAAAAAACATACAAAATTTTACCATCTGGATTTTATTAGCCTACAATTTTTAGAGATGCTAATGCTTATATCAAAACTTGTGATAGATGTCAACCAGTAGGTAATATTTCTAGAAGAAATGAGATGCCCCTCAATTATATGCTAGAAGTTGAAATATTGTAGGCAATATTTCTAGGAGAAATGAGATGCCCCTCAATTATATGCTAGAAGTTGAAATATTTGATGGTTGGGGATTAGATTTCATAGGACAATTTATATCATCTTTCGGAAATTTATATATTATGTTAGTAGTGGACTATGTATCCAAATGGATACATGTTGTTGCTTTACCTCGATGTGATGTTCAACGCGTTGCAAATATTTTGAAAATAAACATATTTTATAGATTTGGGATGCCGAGAGTTATCATTACTGATGAGGGAAGTCATTTCAGAAATCCATAATGGAGAATTTATTAAAGAAATATCATATAAATCATAGAATTGCTACTGCTTATCATCCTCATCATAATAGAGAAGTTATTAAAGAAATATCATATAAATCATAGGATTGCTATTGCTCATCATCATCAGGCAAGTGGTTTGGTTGAATTATCGAATCGTTAAATTAAAAGAATTATGGAAAAGTCTGTGAATCCAACAAAAATGGATTGGTCAGTTAAACTTGACTATTCTTTGTGGGCTTATAGGATTGCTTACATAACTCCTATAGGATGTCCCCATATAGGCTAATACTTAAGGAAAGCTTGTCACTTACCAGTTGAACTTGAGAATAAATCATATTGGGCGATAAAAGAGTTAAATTATAATTTAAAACATGCTGGTGAGAAAAGATAATTGCAATTAATTGAGCTTGAAGAGATAAGGAATGAATCTTATGAGAGTGTCAAGATTTATAAAGAAAATATGAAAATGTGGCATGATCGAAAGATTCTTACTAAAAGTTTTCTGCTAGAGGAACAAGTTTTGCTATATAATGTTATTTAAGATTATTTCTATGCAAACTTAAGTCTATGAGGATGGGCCCATTTGTTGTGATAAAAGTTTATCCTTATGGAGTTGTGGATATTAAAGATCCCAAGTCTGAGAAAATATTTAAAGTTAATGGACATAGACTGAAACCTTATTTTATAGGGGATCAACATATGTTTAATGATGAAATGATGTTGGGTCAACAAGAATAAGCACTGGTTATGCTGGGCTGATGACGTGAAACCATGCATTTTGTGGGAGGCAACCCATAGTCATCAGAGTGTTTTTATTTTAATTGTTGTTTTTTGTGTGATTAAGAAAAGTGGGGTAGTATTTTTGAAACTATTATGTGTTAGTAAAGATTTTAAGACTTAGTGACCAACACATGTTAGAATGAGAATTTGGATGTTAAGTTGACTAGTGCAAAAATGTGCACTGGCACTTAAGCGCCAGATCCGACGCTTAAGTGTGGCAGTTTAAACACATATGCAAAATTAATATTCTAGAAGTTTTAATCTTCAGTTAGTTTGTAAAAATGTGCAAGGAAGTTTCTAAACTTGTCTAGGAGTTATTGAAATGATTTAAGCCTATAAAGAGAAGTGTTTTGTGAACGAATTTCACCCTAGATCATTTCTAGCCCTAAAAGTTTAAGAGAAAGTGAGATTTAGAGAAAATGTCTTCATGGGAGATGGATTTGAAGAAGAATGAATAAACCATGAGAAAGAGGTTCAATAGTCAAGGTCCACAAGAGATGTATAACAGTTTCTTAGTCATTTGTATTGAAGGGATATCAATGCCCAAGTCCATAAATTGGCTCATTCATAATGATACCCATAAAAGATTTAAATATGATTGGTCCTACATCAATGGGATTTTCCATTTGAATGCAATAATTTAGAATAACACTTTCTTTGGTGACTCTATTAATCTTTATAGTATGGAATAATTTTGCAGAAATAAGGAAATGCCGCTGCTTTGAAATTGGATTAAGTGATGAAGCAGGGAAACTAATATATCCCTTATCTCGTACTTTCCACATATCACTTTCATCCATCAGAAAATTCTAAACATCGTGCATCAAATCTTATGTAGGAACAAAATTTGTATAATGATAGATTGGAACATTTTCTACCATATGCAATTCATTAATCTTCACAGGTGTAAATGGTGCAGCCTTACCTCGTACGAAGACAACTGCTTGGATAATTCCATGTAAATTTGCATAAAACTTCTTTACTACAGTACACTAACTGCAGCGGTAGTGTAACACAGAACTTCTCATCGCCTTTGTAGAATGAACTTATCAAGCGGAGCACTTGGATTGATGAATCCATAATTAACAAAACCTCTCTCCTTGATCAATCTCTTCTTCGTAATAACATTTTTTGTATAATCCCTATGCATCGAAACTAATATACTTTCTTCTATTGAAAACTCCATACCTTGAAGTATTTCAGGAATTGGAAGCCGTGGAATCCAAAAATAGGAAGTTTCTAGTCATCCGAGGAAGTTTTTAAGACTTTAAAACACCTCCCAATGGTTATTATGAAGCAAAATCCCGCCAAAGTTCGCTAAAAATTGTCTAAATAGTCAAACTGCTCTCAGCGTCGTCGGCGTTGCCGGTGCTGAAAGCCTTTTTCTTGGGCCCCGTCGGTGCCAATGGCCAAAATTTGCGACTTTCATTTTCGTTCAATTTAATTTCAAATTTTCCTCCAATACCAATATTTGACCTAATTTATAATAAATGCAATTTTGTAGGATTATTATCACTTATAAAAAAAAGTAGTAATACATAATCATATATGTATGGGTTTCCTCCCACAAAGCACTTGGTTTAATGTTGTCAGCCCTACATACCATTTATTTAGTTAGGCTGACTTAACATTTAAACTTCTTTAAATTGAGGTATGTGCCCTTCATAATAGTGTTTCAAACGATTCCCATTAACTCTAAATATCTTTCCAATGTTACGATTTTTAATAATAACAGTTCCATAATGATAGACTTTAATCACTTTAAATGATCCTAACCATCTGGTTTTTATTTTTCCTAGAAACAATCTAAATCTTGTATTATACAATAAGACTTCTTGTCTAGGATTAAACTTCTTCTTAATAATCTTTCGATCATGCCATATTTTCATTTTCTCTTTATATATTTTTGCATTATCATATACTTCATTTCTTATTTTCCCAAATTCATTGATTTGCAATAATCTTTTCTCACGAGCATCTTTTAGATTAAAATTAAATTCCATAATAGCTCAAAATATTTTATGCTCCAATTATACTAATAAGTGGCATGTTTTTTAAAAAAAATCATTCTGTGTGGGGACATTCCTATTAGGGTCTTGTAAGCAGTTCTGTATGCCTATATTGCAATATCTAGTTTAGGAGACCAATCCAATTTTTAAAGATTTACAACTTTTTCTAAAATGCATTTAATTTCTTGATTTGATATATCTACTAAACCGCTAGTCTGAGGATGGTAAACAATAGAGAATCTATGCATAATATCACATTTCTTAATCAATTTTTTTATTCTCTTTTTTCTGAAATGAGATCCTCCATCAACAATAATTACTTTCGGCATTCCTTATTTTGTAAAAATATTTTTAATTAAAAATTTAGAAACACTCCGAGCATCACATCTGGGTACATCAATGGCTTCTATCCATTTGGACATAAAATCAACAGGAAGTAATATATGTAAGTTTCCAAATGAAGGCATAAATGGTCCCATAAAATCTAATCCCTACACATCAAAAATTTCAACTTCTAATGTGTATTTTAGAGACATTTCATTTCTTTTAGAAATATTTCCTACTCGTTAACATCTATCACATGTTTTAATGTATTCATTAACATTTCTAAAAATAGTAGGCCAATAAAATCCAGTTTGCAAAATTTTATATGCAGTTCTATTTTTTCCAAAATGTCCTCCAAATTTAGACTCATGAAATCTTTCAATTATCTGTTGAGTTTCTTCATAAGGTACACATCTTCTAATAATTAGATCTTTACATTATTTATATAATTACGGGTCATCTCAAAAAAAGTCTTTTGAATCATATATAAATCTCCTTAATTGTGAATTTTTTATATCAGGTGGTAAAATATCACTTACAATATAACTTACTATATCGGCATACCACGGTACAACTATTTCATCAATACTATATAACTGTTCATCAGGGAAATTTTCTAAAATTTTGTTTGCAAAATTAGTTAATATTTCTATTTCTATTATAGACAAACGATCAACTATTTCATTATCATTTTCCTTTCTATCAACTATGGTAAAATTAAACTCTTGCAATAGAAGTATCCATCTAATTAATCTATGTTTTGCATCCTTCTTTTGCTTTAAATATTTAATAGTAGAATGATCTCTATGCACTATACATTTATTTCCAATTAAATAAGGTCTAAAATTTTCAAAGTCATAAATAATAGCTAATAACTCTCTGTCAGTAGTAGTATAATTAATTTGATCTTCATTTAGAGTCTTACTAGTATAATATATAACTTTAAAAATTTTATTGTGTCTTTGCCCTAATACATCCCCAATAGCATAATCACTAGCATCGCACATTAGTTCAAATGATTTTTCCCAGTCAGGTGGTACTATTATAGGTGCAGTGACTAATTTTTTCTTTAATAATTCAAATGCCTTTATGCATTCCTCATCAATGTCAAATTTTTTATCTTTTTCTAAAAGTTGGCATGGCGGCTTAGTTATTTTTGAAAAATTTTGTATGTAGCGCCTGTAAAAACTAGCATGTCCTAGAAAACTTCTCACCCTTTTAACACTAGTAGGAGGTGGTAATTTTTCTATAACTTGGATTTTTGTAAAATCTACCTCCACGCCATTTTTAGAAAATTTATGTCCAAGTACAATACCTCCTCCAACCATAAATTGACATTTTTCCCAATTTAACACTAGGTTGAATTTTTCACATACTTCTAGAACTTTTTTTAAATTATTAAGACATAACTCAAACAAAGTCCCAAAAACAGAGAAATCATCCTAAACACTTCCATTTCATGTTCCATAAAATTGCTAAAAGTTAACGTCATGCATCTTTGAAATGTTGCAGGTGCATTACATAGTTCAAAAGACATTCTATGAAAAGCAAATGTTCCATATGAGCTTGTAAATGTTGTTTTTTCTTGATCATCTGGTGGAATTGAAATTTGGTGATAACTGATATATCCATAAAAAAATTAATAATATTTATTATCAGCCAATCTATCCAACATTTGGTTTAGAAGGTTTAAAGGAAATTGATCTTTTCTGGTGGCCATATTTAATTTTCTATAATCAATGAAAATTTACCAACAAGTTACTTGTCTTATTGGTATTAATTCTTTTTCTCATTTTTTTCAAAATTCTCTTCTCCTTTCTTCGTAACACAGTGAATTGGGCTTACTCAAGCACTACCTGAAAAAGGATATATAATTTCAGCATCTAACTATTTTAAAATCTTTTTTTTGACAACTTCCTTCATTATTGGTTTAGGTTCATATTGTTCATCTAATAAAATTCTATGCATACAAATTGAAGGACTAATTCCTTTAATATCTACTAAAGTCCATCCAAAAGCCTTTTTATATCTTTTCCAATATTTCTATCAACTTTTGTTCTTGAATTTCAGTTAACTCAGAAGATATAATAATAGTCAATGTAGGTGACTCTCCTAAATATATATACTTTAAATGGGTGAGTAATATCTTTAATTCAAGTTTTTGTGGTTTAATACTTGAAGGAATAAGATTTTTACTATCGTTTTCCAACAAGTCTAACATTTCAAATTTGCATTGAATATAATCCAAATCTTCTTCTTTCATTTCATCTTAATTCTCAAAAATTTCTCTTTCCTTTAATTTATTTTCGATCTCATTCTTAAATTGTTCATTACTCAGATAATCAGTTACTTCCATCCTGAAACATTCATTATCTTTTTCTATTCCATGATATTTCATAGCTTTTGTTATATTAAATTTCACTTCTTGATAATTAATTCTCCTTTTTTCACATCTATTACAACTCTTCTTGTTGCAAGAAATGGTTTTCCTAATATAATAGGAATCTCTTTATCTTCCTCTATATCAAATACTATAAAGTCTACAGGGAAAATAAATTTGTCCACTTTAATTAGTACATCCTCTATAACTACTTTTGGATAAGTTAATGATCGATCAGCTAACAGAAGAGTTACAAAAGTAGGGGAAATTTCTACCAATTCTAAACGTTTAAAGGTTGATAAAGACATAAGATTGATACTCGCTCCTAAATCACATAAAACTTTTTCATAAAACTTTTCACCAATTGCACAAGGTATAGTAAACCTACCAGGATCTTTTAATTTTTAAGGAAACTTTTTCTGAATAATATCACTACACTCTTCACTAAGTACAATGGTCTAATGATCTATAAACTTCCTTTTCTTATTTAGTACATCCTTCATAAATTTCACATAACTTGGCATTTGTTCCCAAAAGGAATATTTATTGTTAACTTCTTAAGGATTTAAAAAAAATTTGTAAATTATTTTTATCTTTATTCTTCTATTTTAGTTTTTAAGGAAACAGAGGTAATAGTTTTTCTATAGGAACCTGTGTTTGTTCATTTTCATGTTGATCATTTTCCATTTCTTCCATCATCAACATTAGTTTCTCATTGGATCTGTATTTCAACTTCTTTTCCACTTCATAATTGAATAGCTTTAATTTTCTCTTTATTTTGATCTTTTGCATTAACTTTCATGGTACTCGGAAGAATTCCAGAAGGTCTGTTACTAAGTGCAATAGCAACATGTCCTAACTGATTTTCAATATTTCTAATAGCAGCCCGTTGATTTTGTATTTAATTTCTCATGTTCAACATCACTTCTTCCATTGTCAACTTCTTTTCCTTAACTTGTATGTTAGGGTTGGAGTTAAATCACGGAGGATAATAAGGTTGATAATTAGGATTTCCTTGATTGTTCAGATTTCTGGATGGATTCAGCAAATTGTTTTAATTATTCCAACTAAAATTAGGGTGATTTATTCATCCAGGGTTTAAATAGTTAGAATAAGGATTGTTATTTTGATTATTTATACTGTTTAAGGTTTAATAAGATGATTGAGTATCAATAGTCTGTCCTAGTGAATTTTCCTCTAATACTGGGGGTATTTGAGTATAGTTCACTCTCATTTGATCAATCTTTTTTGAAATAGCAACAATTTGAGATGCCAAAATTGACATTGCATCAGAATCATGAATACTAGCTAGCCTCTTAGGATTTACCCTTTTAGAGGGCCATTGAAAATTATTAGTAGTCATTTCTTCAATTAAGAATATCTTCAGCAAAAGATTTTGACATTAATGATCCACCCACAACAGCATCTATAAAAGTTCTAAGTGATCCTACTAATCCATTGTAAAATGTTTGAATTATTAACCAATCTAGTAAAGCATGGTGTAGTCATTTTCTAAAAAGATCTTTAAATCTTTCCTAGACTTCATACATTGATTCCCCTTCAAACTGACAAAAAAATGTAATATCATTTCTAAGCTTAGCCTTTTTCGAGGGTGGAAAATATTTAGCCAAGAATTTGTTTAAGAGTTCTCCCCAAGTTCTGCTAGATCTAGGTGCTAATGAATTTAACCA
Organism: Phalaenopsis hybrid cultivar; assembly: GCA_002079205.1. NCBI lineage: Eukaryota > Viridiplantae > Streptophyta > Magnoliopsida > Asparagales > Orchidaceae > Phalaenopsis > Phalaenopsis hybrid cultivar. The sequence goes on from JXCR01130164.1 coordinate 42,334, forward strand.
AGCCTTGTATTTATCTCTTAATGAAAAAGAAAAAAAGTCTATGCCTAACAACAGCGTTAGACACTCCGTCATATTTAAATGTAGCACATATTTCAAGAAAACTAGCAAGCTGTAAGTTAGGATCTTTGGTAGGTGATTCTCCAAACTGATTATTTTGTATCATTTTGATAATGGTAGGTTTAAGCTCAAATGAATTAGCAACAACATCAAGATTTTGAATAGTCAAGTGAAGTTCATCTGCTGTCGGATTCGCATAATCTTTTAAAGGTCTTTGTTAATTTTCATTTATTAGATTATCTAAGTTAATTGCCATTTCTTTTAAACTTTTAATTTCTCTTTTTTGTTTTCAAAATTTTCTAATAGTACATTCTAATTCTGAATCCTAAGGTACTAAACAGTTAGTTCCAACACTTCACTTAAGCAAATAATATAAGCAAAGTAAAATTCTAAAAAAAAATAAACACTCTTAATAAAAATATATTTCTTTTTGAATTTTTGATCTTTTATATTTTTTTTCTATTTTTATAGTATATATATTATCTTTAAATTTCCTAATTTATTAAAACTATTTAATTTAACAGTTATCTTCCCCAGCAACGGTGCCAAAAACTTGATCCCGATTTTTTATATGTAATGATTTATGAGGTTGACACCACTATGGCGCGACAAATTTATCTGTGTACTAAAAGTAAGTTGTGTAAAATATATATAAGTATAGGAAACTATTAATGGGATTCTATGCAAGTATATATATCGTTATTAAGTAATAATGGACTTTCTACTTAAGCACCAAATATATATCTCATAGGGAAGGTTTAAATTTGCAATGATAAATTTTATTAGGAAATTCATAGAAAGTCAAACAAAATTACTGTCACCAATTTCAAATGTTGAGATAAAAGCTAAATTACTTAATTATTAGAAAAACAAAATTGCAAGTTTTAAACAGTAACTACTAATCTACTAACTATGTTTATGTAATGAAGATTTCTTATGTGAAAAAGCATCCTTCCCACTATAATGAGATATCGGTGAAATGAGATGGGATAAATGTTTATAATACGTATTATGTCAAATATGAGCAACTTTATGTCTCTACCTTGATACAATGCATAGAAAATTTTTAGCTAATCCCACGTTTAGTCTCCAAATCTATGGCTAGGCTAGGAGGATACTGGTTCCCACTCCAGAGCTCCCACTTCCTTTCACCTGAAGGCTAACTCTTGTTTTAGTTTTTAAACACTAAAATCTCACCTGAAAGATTCTCTAATTCTACAGCCAAAAAAGAATATTTCCATATTTATTTACACTTAATTCCAAGAACGAATTTCTCCTCCATGAAATTAAATGTGATCCTCACTATGTTGTAGAACTCATACTCCATTTTTCAGATCATATGATTCACAACACATTTTGATAATTCAATTGGCAAGATCAAAAAGTAAATTAAGTTTGGAAATAAAAAAACATCACAATTTATTTTATATTTTAATTTTGGCACATCCATATTATCTTTTCATTTCAACATATCTCAGAGTAGGGAGAAAGATAAAGGAAACTACTCAGACTTCATAAGAAAGATACAACCATATTTCACATATAAAAGAAAGTTCAAATAGCACTAATAAACAAAAAACACTTATTTGAAACTCTTTCTCAAAGCAATTTGCTTGTAGCTTTTCCTCAGAAATGCAGGAAGAAGATATCTCTCACATTTTCCCTTCTCCAACACTCTTACAGAAAGTTTCACACTTAATCTCACCACACAAACTCTAAATTAAAAAAGAAAACTCACTAATTGACTCCACTGTGGTGGTGGAATGAAAATGGATTATGAAGAATGGCCGAAAAGAAGCGTGGTGGAACGGTGGAGCAAAAAGGAACATAAGGAGTGAAGGAGTGAAGCAGTCTATTTCCTGCTAAATTTCGGCCCTAGATAGAGCCTAGGGTCGGTTCTCCAAGAGGTGCCTCCAAAATCTCTTCAATAATCGTCCAAATACGTTGAATCTTCTAGAAATAAGGGCTGAACCGACATTGGCGCCATCAGCGCCAGAGTTCCACAATTTAAATCGCTGCTCTCTTTTTAAAGGTTTCGTCAGACTGAGTAAAATTTGGAGTCTGTTCTGTTGTTTTGTGCCGTTGGCGCTGCCCTTGGCACTATTGATGCTGAGTATTTCTTCAATAATGTCATTTTGACTCCAAATTCCATCCTTTTTGCTTTAAGTCCTAAAAATCAACAACCTACAAGAAAACATCAAAATACCTTCCATTAAAGTGCAATATCATAAAAAATAAGTACAAAATATGAGTCTATAAATGCATATATTTTTGGTGTATCACTTTCTCTCTTTACGATCACTGTCATTTCTCTCTTTGAAGTGTAGTGAAGATGAAATTTCTAAACTTCCCTATCCTCTTACAATCCTTGAAGAAAATCTCTAAGACCTTGACTTACTCTCTCTCTAACTCTCCTTCTTACCTTCATGCCACACACACCCCTTTAAGCCCTAAAATTTCCTCTCTTTTATTGAAGGCTGCCTCCCTCCAAAAAGAATTCAAAATTCCCTCCAAAATTTTTTCCAAAAGCCAACTCTTTTGAATTCAAAAGACATATCTATTGATCCATGAGACATCTATTCCTAAAAAAACCTTCCAAAGTGTCTAAATACATTGAATTACTTCAAGGTGTGTTTAGAACAAGTGTACTTTTGAAAATTTGTACAAAATTGGTCTCAAATCTCCTTAATCGCCAAAAAGTCCTCACTAACACATCTGACGCCAAATCTGGCGCATCTTGCTCCAACTTTCTATCAAATGGTACATCTTGGGCAAATCTAGGGCACATGCACTAGTTTGCTAAAGACTGTGTTGTTCTAGGTTTTGGTGCATCTGGCTCCAATCTGGCGCATCTGGCGCCAATCCAGAGCATCATGCACTAATCTGACGCATCAAGCGCCAAAATTCAAAAATTTGTTGTTTTGGCTCCAAATTTCATCTGTGTTGCTACTTCTACTCCAAATGCCTAAAATTGATATACCTGCGACAAAAACATGAAAATACCCTCCCTTAAAGTGCAATATCACAAAAATAAATATAAAATATATACTTAAAATAACATATTATTTTGTTGTATAAAAATCCAAACAAATAATGTAAAAAAGCTTCTTGATATCATGTTTAAGGACCATGTTTCAACCTATACATTTCTTGTCTAAATCCTTTATCTTTTCTTATGCAAGTAAATTGTTATGAGTAATCACTCGGCCTTTAATAAAAGGAGATTATTGTGGGGAAATAATAGTGGATAAATGTGGCCGAAGTCTATTCACAATCAACTTTCTCAAAACATTAGTAAGAGAGATGGGACGAATGTTATCTCAACTTACCTTATCATTGCTCTTGGGAATAAGCACAATCAAAGCACAATTAAAATATTTACTTGGACTCTCACCAAGTAAAAACTTTGTATAACAATGATGTAGGACTCCATCTGATCTATATTTATTTTAAGCTTCAATGAGTTTTGTATGGAATTTACCAAAGACCTGAAAATCCCATTTCCTTAAATGAGCATCCACCTTCTAGTAAAGTTGACATATATTGACCTCAATTTTGGTTGAGGTTTAGTTTTTCCTCTTTAGTAGCCTAGGGTTTAGCCATAAGAATTTTCCTGTTGATTATTCCTAGAAAACTAGACATGGCACCCTCACCATTAGAAATTCTGCCATCTTCTTTACTAAACCTGAAGTTCCACATGTTGTTCTCAACCTCTAAGTACATAGTAGGTGGGGTCACTATGGGGGAAGCTCGGGATGAGTCGCCCTTAGGATTGCTGGACCTTAGGGTTGACCCTCGGTATTGGTCTGGGGCTAAGGAATTCACTAAACTCACTACACTCATCTACACTCACAATCACTCACAACCCTGAACTCAAATTTCTAGTCTAGATCCCTTGATATTTTGGGATACTCATGTAGATGGTCCCCTAAACCTACTAGCGCTAGGGCTATGGTTTGGCTAAGACCACTATGTAGAGGACCCAAAATGGGGTTTCCTTTGGTCCATGGCTTATTGGTGATGATTGGAATCTCAACTCTACCAAAATCCCCATCTTGACCTTTTACCCATAAAACACCCTCTAATTACCAAAATACCCATCTTGGGGTCAAAATCCAAAAAATTCCAAAAATTCCCAAAAAATCCTAATAAATCCCAAATATTCCCAATTGCATTTCTCTTAACTACTTTATGACCCAATTTGGCCAATTTGACCATCTTTAACAAAAATCCCCAAATTACCCTTTAGAGACTCAAATTTCCCCAAATCCAACTCAAATGTCCTCCAATTTGATCTCAATTGACCCCAATTACGATCCTAAACTCAAATCCACTTTTGATATGACCAAAATAAACTAAATCTAAGCTCAATTGGTCCATTATTTGAACCCTATTCTGATTTGGGTCAAAACTCCAATTTTTACCATATGACTTAATCTCACCAAATTGAACCCATAGACTAGTAAATTGGCCTCAATTAATGTTGAAAAATATTTATGACATTCCTATACATCAAGATCAACCATCAATTGGCATTGGTGAAGCCTCAAATCCATTTAATTTTGGCCTAAATCCAAAATTCTCAAATTTAGCCCCAAATTGGCTAATAAATTTCATTCAATTGATTGACTTAACCTCCAAATTGGCATCCAATTCATGTTGAAAACTCTTCATGAGATTCATATTTTCCATTTACAATAATCAATTTTGACTTAGCCCAAGCCTAACCCAAGTTAGACCCAAGCCTAGCCCAACATGATTAAAGTTCAAAATTCCTTCAAATTGACCTTTCAATTGAACTCAAAACCATTTACATCCTTCACCAAAGTTGTTCCTTGTGATCATATACACCAAATGAAACAACAATTGAGAAATTGACATGTCTAACCTAGCTCAAACCCAAGTTTTGGTCATTTGCACCCACTTGGACCCAAACACTAAATGTTACCTAACCATGTTAAAGCCACCAAATTAACTCCACCACAACCATTAGTTGGACTTAGTGACCAGTCCAAACACTATCACCTAAATCAAGCCATGAACCAAAGGTTCCCCAAATTAAGGGATCTTATTTCCAAAAATGCACATGCTTAATCAAGCCATGGGCCAAAGGTCCCCCAAATTAAGGGATCTTATTTCCAAAAATGCACATGCTTAAGATATCTTAGACCAAAGGTCCCCCTAATTAAGGGATCTTATTTCCAAAAATGCACATGCTTAAGATATCTTGACCGTTCCCATAAATTAAGGGATCTTATTTCCAAAAATGCACATGCTTAAGATATCTTTGCCAAATCCTCCCCCACAGCCATTATTTGGACCTAGTGACCAGTCCAAACACCATGAAACCACCTAAATCAAGCCATGGACCAAAGGTCAGTTAAGGGATCTTATCTCCAAAAATGCACATGCTTAAGATATCTTTGCCAAATCCAAACACATTTGCTTAAATTGCTGTGATGGATTCCTCTGGGTTCCCTGAGCTTCTAGCCACCTCCCCCTGGCCGGGCGGCCAGCCTAGTGGCCGGAAAAGCCCAAAACTGAGAGCCACCCCCTTGGAACCTCACCTAAATCAAACCTAGAGGTCAGCTCATCCAAATCAAATTGAAGAGCTCCTCTGCCCTCCACCTAAGCACCACAATGCACCCCAAACTTATTTGAGAGCGCACCATGGACTTTTTTATAAAAAATCACCTCCCACGACCATGGGAGGTGTGCTGAAAATTTCTCAGAGAGGAGTTTTATAAAAACTCACCTCAACGGCCATGGGAGGTGTGCTGAAATTTTCTTAGAGAGGCCTCTCCAAACTTCTCTTAAAATCACCTCCCACGACCATGGGAGGTGTGCTGAAATTTTCTCAGAGAGGCTTCTCCAAACTTCACACAGGAACTCACCTCCACGGCCATGGGAGGTGTGCTAAAAATTTTCTCAGAGAGAGCTTCCCAAATCACTCACAGAGCTTCTTTGAGACCTCCGCCTCCCACGGCCATGGGAGAGGTGCTGAAAATTTCTCAGAGGGGCCTCTCCAAACTTCACACAGAGCTTCCCTAAGAACCCCTCAGTGCAGTCCAACCATTTTCCCTCACCCATTCCCATTGCCAAAGCTCAATTTTAAGCTTGGAACCCTGTCGGAAACCAAGACAGAACCTAGTACACCTCCACACTCCACCGAACTTCAATTGCTTGTGCCCACTCCTTCACAAGAGTGAAAGAAGCCAAAGCCCCATCAAATCCCCCTTCTAGAGAGCCTCTACCATAGCTCTAGACCAACACCTGAAATCGAGCTTGGTCAAATTCATACCTAGACTTACACCAAGACCAGGGACTCAATCCCTAGCCTCCTTAGACCCCAAAGAAAGTGTCGAGCACCTCTGTACACCAAGACCAGGGACAATCCCTAGCCTCCTTAGACCCCAAAAAATGTGTTGAGCACCTCTGATCGAACCCTCACTTCTCAGAGCAAAGGTATAAAACTCCTCCTCCCGAACTTATTTTAATTCTCCATTTACTTAACCTTGATTTCATGGTACATTAGCCGTATGGATGTGTTTGTCTCACTTGAACGAGTCCATAGGATCAAACTCGAAGTGATTTGGTTGAGTCTAGGCCGAGATCTTAAGGTTTTACTGGACGGGCACGGGATCATGGGGAGCCGTTTGATCAAGCGTGTATCAAATGGACAGAGGAGATCAAGCCAGACAGCGCTTCGGGACATAAACAACGGGTCGAGTCAACAGCTACATGGACGGCGGCGTCCAACCAGAGCGCGCCACGCATGCCTTCGGAGCCATCGTAGGTTGATGTGGCACGTGCTATCTAAATAGATAAATAGGACCTTCTCCTATTTATTTAAATACCCCTAACTTAGAAAATCTATAACTTTGTGTAGAAAAATTACAAAAATAAAATAAACATAACCTCTTACTCAGTAAACAGAGGAGAACAAATTGAAAATCTATAATTAAATACTATTTGGAATCATTTGAGTCCCCATGCATATTGACCCATCACCTTGGCTTGAAATTTTATCATATTGTAGCCACTGTAAGGGGGAACATTCTCTTTTTCCAAAGTCAGATGAGGTTCCAATACAGGGATCCATATTTTTCACGTTTTTCACATTATTTCTTTAACATAATCATGAAAATGAGCATATTGATTATAAAATCCTAAGAAAATTTTGGAAGGTCCATCAAAACTTGAGAAACCTTTGGAAATAATTTCATGGGTCAAGTCATTTAAAATGTTCTTAAATTTAACAAACACTAAATCACTCAAATAATTAATTTTGGAAAATTTAGATATTTAAATGACTTGATTTTTGATCTCCGCTGTGATTTATGATCTAGATAACTCATCATAAAAATTTCAAAATATTTTGAGTTAATTTGACAACTTAAATTGATTTTTAAAGATAAATACCACTCTTAACACTTAAATGATTTTTTAAAAATCAAGACAAATCAAAAAATTATAAAACTCAGTTTTTTGAGTTCTCTGTAATCAGGGGTATTTTCTAAAAATAAAATGATATTTAAGATAAAAATTTGATTTTTAGCCTAGTTTTTAATATTTAAAATAATTAAAAATTCATAAAAATAACAAAAATAATAAACTCAAGGAAATGTTCTAAATTGCTTCCTAATTACTTAGGAACAATTAGAATATTTTTCCTGATTTTTGATAAAGATATTGAATTTCAAAGCTTAAAAATAATTTTTAAATGCTAAAAATGAGTTTTCACTAGATATGTTCTAAATTGCTTCCTAATCACTTAGGAACAATTAGAATATTTTTCCTGATTCTCTAAATAATCATGGAAATGTTCTAAATTGTTTCCTAATCACTTAGGAACAATTAAAATATTTTTCCTGATTTTCTAAATAAAGATATTTATTTTCCCAATCACTTAGGAACAATTAGAATATTTTTCCTGATTTTCTAAATAAAGATATTTAATTTCAATTAATTTTTAAAGGCTAAAAAATGAGTTTACACTAAAATAATTCCAAATAAGTCAAAGAAAAATTAGAAAAATATAAAATTTGCTTATCTAAGTTCTCTGACCTTAGGGAGATTTTTCAAAAATACAAAACTTAATTTTCACTACCTAAAAATATTTTATTTTGTTAAATAGTCTGGATATTAAAATAATTCTAATAAATCACAAAGAATCCAAAAAATTGTTAAATTTGATCCAAAGACTTCTTTCGTCTAGTTCTACCTCTAGTAAAAATTTTAAGGAATTATAATTTACCTTGGTCAAGTTAGGAATTTTCTTTGAAAAATCTTAATTTTGCATTAAAATAATTATATCAATTAAATTAAATTTTGAAAAATCACATTTTCTCCTCTGATGTCTCAATGAACCCATGAATGAGGTATAATAAAAACTTCAAAGTCATTTGAATATTATTTGACAAATTATGAAGAGTTAAAGCCTTAGGGGCAAATCTATAATTTTGGAAATTTTGCCTTAATTAACATTTAGGCTTAATTCAAGGAGGGGAATGGGTAACCTCTAATATTAATCAATTCACTTGATGTTTGAAACACAAAGTGGTTAATTGGTAGAAACCAATTGCACTTTCTTAATTAAGATTAATAAATTTCTAAATTATTAGAGTTAATTGGTAGAAACCAATTGCACTTTCTTAATTAAGATTAATAAATTTCTAAATTATTAATGAAGTTTATTAAAATTAAATGATCTTGGACTTAGGGGTATGAATTTTGAAGTCAATAATTAATCAATTTAATACTCCTATCTTGATTCAAACCAATCTCACTTTCTTAATTAAGATTAATAAATTTCTAAATTATTAAAATTTGGAAGTTGTTAATTGGTAGAAACTAATTGCACTTTCTTAATTAAGATTAATAAATTTCTAAATTATTAAAATTTGGAAGTTTATTATATTAAATGATTCTAGTCTTAGGGGTATGACTTTTGAAGTCAATAATTAATCAATTTAATACCCCTATGTTGATTTTCAGTAAAATTCAAATCATGAATCATGACTACTTAAGACTTAACTCTCTAATTAAGACACTCACCAAGGTCTTAAGGGCTTAATGGCGACTTAGGCTAAATCAAGATTGACTAAAAGAGGATTAGAGAAATAAGCATAATTATATCAAACATCCTTGAAACACCACTAAGCCCAATTAGGATTAAAATTTGGCTAAGTGTTCAAATTACACTAACTTGCCTCTTCATGGGACTTCACCCACATAATTCTTAAATTGAATGACAAGTGATAATTACCCCTTTCTTAGGGATAATTGAGACATCAATGTTCACATTATAGGATGAACCATTAAGCAACATAATGAGTTTAAATGGACTCGAGACTTTTCACTACTTGGTGAGCGAGATGCATGGACCTGCTTCCCCCTCTTAGCTTGTTGGATACCTCAGAGGCCTATTGAACTTAATATTTTTCACTTAATGGAATCATCCTTAATTAAACTTTTAAGGCCTCATCAAAATACAACATAGAGTTAGGAAAACCCCTCAGAACTTTACTTTTCCTACTCTTCATAAACTGCCTTAACATGCATTTTAAGTTTCAGGTGATGGAACGAGAAGACTCGTGAGATACACTTTTATAGTTTTTAGCGTTGTCTTTCTTGTTTTTTCATATTGTACTTTTATACCTGCAAATTTGCATGCTAAACAATGATGCCACCCTGCATGAAAACTAAAACTATCAGGATAACCACATAACCAAAACCATAACCCGAAACAAAAACTAAAACCAACCAAGATAAAATTTACCGCCACAACATTCAAAATATAAAACAACTCAAAATTTAATCACAAACATCACATAAAACTACCCGCTACAACATTCAAAATTCTACAACATTCAAAATATAAAACAACTCAAAATTTAATCACAAACATCACACAAAACTACAACGCTACAACATTCAAAATATAAAACAACTCAAAATTTAATCACAAACATCATACAAAACCACAACTGAACATGCAAAATATAAAACAACTCAAAATTTAATCACAAACATCACATAAAACTACAACTTCGACTAAATTAAGACGTCTCTATTGGATAATTGGGAATCCCTTGGAGGAGGTAACCGAAGGTTGCTAACGATGCTTCCCATGGTTTAAATGAAATTATGAAACTCATTAAGTTGGGTTTAGTAAGTTCATTTGGACTAAGTGAAACCAATAGAAAATAGTGATGCCGGAATGAGGGAACTGTAAGATCCTAACCGGTGTCGCTCTAATCAACATTAATATGCCCTCATAAAATTTAAAGAACTTCAACCATAGGGCCACCTGATTTGATATTATAACTTGATAGAATAAATAACCCAGACTTGTCGTGGCAAGTAGCTTGGAGCTAGCATGGTGGGCAGCACGACCATCTTCAACAAAGCCATAGGACCTCGAGGTTATTTGCCTATGCAACGTAAATCCTCACATTATCTTAAGGTCTTTGCATAGCCCTGTTATACAATATAAGGCCTAATTTGTCTTAGGATTCTGAGATTGTCATTTGTCACGACCTAAATCCTCACATGTTCCAGGCTATTTGTGTGATCATTTCACACGAATGTAAGCCCTAACTAATAAAATAGGCAGGATGAAACACCTAAATATTTCTCCTCAAAACTGAAGCCAAACATTAGGATAGCTTGGGAAGTCACCGAGGTTCTCTTCCGGATCCATGACATCCCCTAGTCCTTCTTCCTTTGGATTCTATAATAAAAAAATGGTTCCAAATTTGAACCAATCCCCTTGCACACCTCTATGTCTGATTTCGTTGAAAAGTCCTACCCTTTGAAATTCCTTGAAGATAATATTTCTTGATTTTTATCGAGAGTTTTCTTATATAGTGGCTTGCCCTTATAGGAAGCATGTCCAACCTTTGAAATTCCTTGAAGATAATATTTCTTGATTTTTATCGAGAGTCTTCTTAAGTGACTTGTCCTACTCTTTGAAATTCCTTGAAGATAATTTTTCTTGATTTTTATCGAGAGTCTTCTTAAGTGACTTTAGTCATTTAAGATGTAATTAACTATAGGGGCTTGCCCTTATAAGAAGCATGTCCAAACCCAGCTATTCTTTGAAGATAATATTTCCTGATTTTTATCGAGAGTCTTCTTAGGTGACTTTGGTCATTTAAAAGCGTTGAAGAGTCCTACCCTTTGAAATTCTTTGAAGATAATTTTTCTTGATTTTTATCGAGAGTCTTCTTAGGTGGCTTTGGTCATTTAAGAATATTTCATGATTTTTATCGAGAGTCTTCTTAGGTGACTTTGGTCATTTAAGATGTAATTAACTACTTTCTTGACTTTTATCGAGAGTCTTCTTAAGTGACTTTGGTCATTTAAGATGTAATTAACTATAGGACTTGCCCTTATAGGAAGCATGTCCGAACCCAGCCTACCCTTTGAAATTCCTTGAAGATAATATTTCCTGATTTTTATCGAGAGTCTTCTTAGGTACTTTGGTCATTTAATATGTAATTAACTATAGGGGCTTGCCCTTATAGGAAGCATGTCCGAACCATTTGGTCATTTAAGATGTAATTAACTATAGGGGCTTGCCCTTATAGGAAGCTTTTCTCGAACCAGGTCATTTAAGATGTAATTAGCAATAGGGGCATGCCCTTATAGGAAGCATGTCCAAACCCAGCTTAATATAAACCCAATTTAATCCTTTATATTAAATAGGGGAACTTGTCGGCAAATACAATGGTTTCGCAGACCAAATGGACGTCATACTTTCCTTAGTTTATTTGAACGAGGCTCATCCTCAATTATTGTGTTTATCCTTTGAGATAGATACAGGATTTGAGGTACAATGCTCTTTCATTTTAAACTATGAAAAATATGGGGTCTGTTTGATTTCATACTTCAACTTCCTTCCGAAGCGGGCGAGGGCATTTTGATTCCAGCGACCAACAGCTTCTTACGGGCAACCCCACAAACCAACCTGAAATAATGCCAACAACTTCTAGAGACTCCGCTAGGGACAAGCTTTTCTCTCCATACAAATCAAGAAATATCATCTTCATACATCGGTAATATGTCCATGTCCCCCTTGGACCAAATTACCCTTCTTCCGTTAGCGTACTTTATCTTGGGAAAGTACAACCAACTCCTTGGACTTCAGGACTAGCTGTTCAACCATCTTTGAACAGAAGAAAGTACAGCTAACTCCTTGGACTTCAGGACTAGCTGTTCGACCATCTTTGAACAGAGGGGTTCAGAAGGCCACTAAGGGTACAACCAACTCCTTGGACTTCAGGACTAGCTGTTCAACCATCTTTGAACAGAGGGGTTCGGTTAACTCCTTGGACTTCAGGACTATCTGTTCAACCATCTTTGAACAGAGGGGTTCAGGAGGCGAGGGGTTCAGAAGGCCATTAAGGACTATTTAAATTCTTATGTGGGGTCGGACCCCCAATAGGTGTGTTGGTGGATTAACTCCACCTGGGCATTTGCTGCCACAAATTGGGTCCTGTGTTGGGTCCTAAACTTTCTCACAACTCCTTTTCACAGTTGTTTTGCTGCTTCGTAAATTAAATCAAATCATGTTGTGTTGCGCGCACTTCAAAATATTAATCAATTTTACACCCTTTTAAATAAAGATGTTAAAATTACCTGTAAATTAAGACACGCCCGGTCTACAGATTAACCTCTACTTTCAGTGCTTGCACTAAAGATTACGAGGTTTTTGGCCATATAGCTNAATTTTGTTAGACCCTTCTGCACAGTGTCTTTTGTTAGCAAAAGTAATATACTCTTCGGAAAGAAGATTAATATTGTCGGCTCTAGGGAATTTATAGGGTCAGTTGATATTCCATTGCCACTGGGATTAGTGCTAGTATTAGATGAAAATGGTGCTGATTTAGCCAAACATTGCATTCCCGGAGTGTGACATCCTCTAGTTTTCATAACCTTCAAAAGAATGAGGGACGACAAGATACCACGAAGATTCCAACCAGATCTTGAGCTGAAGGAGTTGCAGCTATATGAGTTACCTCTTGGTACACGTGAATGTAATTCTTATCCTGGAGCATGACTTAGTAGGTCAGCTCGATCAGAAGCTCACCACGCTGAAGACGAGCAACATAATACATTTTGTGCCAAGTTTTGCGCTGTAGACATGATATATGTATCATATATGTTCAGTGCATGATATTTATTCAATATTTCATGATTCAGATATGTTAAGTATGTTGTATTTTGATACTTCAACATGTACTCAGTTTGTAGCTCATTTTTTGGAGCAGACTAATGAAGTTTCTTCAAGTTTCAACTTATTGCCCTTTCTTGTGCGATTAATTAAAATCCATATGAATAAAGAACGATATAATGAAAACTCGATATTAAAACTTCAAAATCTTTTTGAAAATTAATCAAAACTAAAAATTTTGAAAATATGTTTGAATAAATAAATATGATAAAAATAAAAAGAAAATAAAATGATAAATTTGCTGAGTTCGCTTCTCTCGAGTTCGAGATTACTCACTCTATGCTCGCTCAATGCGACTATTCCCATCTGCATCAATTCTCTTCACATCCTCGCAGAGTTGCATATTTTGCACAAAATCTCACAAAATCCCAATAAATTTTGTCAAATCTTCACATGACATACATCTATGAATTCAACATCACAAGCTTTATACATTTTTTTGAGATAGGCATACGCATTCTACTCTCGTATATTCATTTCGGGATAGGCCTAGACATCTTATTCCCATATACACTTTTTTGAGATAGGCATAGACATCCTACTCTCGCATATTCCCTTTGGGATAGGCTTATACATCCTATTCCACCGCCCACTTTTCTGAGACAGGCATAGACATTCTATTCTCGTATATTCCCTTTGAGATAGGCATAGACGTCCTACTCTCACATATTCCCTTCGGGATAGGTCTAGACGTCCTATTCCCACGTCCACTTTTCTGAGATAGGCATAGACGTTCTATTCTCGTATATTCCCTTTAGGATAGGCCTAGATGTCCTATTCACATGTACACTTTTTGAGATAGGCATAGACGAACACTCTTGCATATTCCCTTCGAGATAGGCCTAGACGTCCTATTCCCATGTACGCTTTTCAGAGATAGGCATAGATGTTCTATTCACATATATACTCTTCGGGGTAGGCTCAGACGTCCTATTCTCATGTACACTCTTCGAGGTAGGTACATATGTCCTATTCCCACACATATATACTCTATGGGGGTAGACCCAGGCGTCATAGTCCCATGTACACTCTTTGGGGTAGTCCCAAATGTCATATTCCCACACATATATACTCTTCGAGGTAGGCCCTGACATCCTATTCCCATGTACACCCCTTCGGGGTAGGTTCATATGTTCTATTCCCACACATATATACTCTTCGGGGTAGGCCCTGACATCCTATTCCCATGTACACTCTTCGGGGTAGGTACAGACGACCTATTCCCATTCATACTTTTTGGGGTGGGCACAAACATCCTATTCCATTTTCTGTGCTTGTGTTTCCCGCTCAATCTGGTTCTCTCACACAAAATTTGCCCATGCTATGATTTCAAATATAAATCCAAAACTCTTTGAACATATTCAATCTTCACTGGGACTGTCAGTTTGCTCGACAACTATCGTCCAAATCTCCTTTTATTTCCCCAGTGAGAGTCTTTATTACTCCCCAGTGGATACAATTATCACTCAAAGTCTACTCTTTATTCTAGGTCTACTGATTTAGAAATTTGAGTTGATTTTGTTGATCCTGTCGGTCA
>JXCR01130164.1:59566-72935 GCA_002079205.1 Phalaenopsis hybrid cultivar
ATGACCAAACTCCTTCCGATGGAGCGTGTATCCATCAGATGGCTTTGATCAAGTCAAACAAGCTGTGGTGCAAAAAGGCGGAGCTGATGTGGAGGGAGGCGCCCTATCCCATGGCGACACACGACTCTTCGACCTGTACGAGGATCCAGTCAGTGCTGACTGGTTTTATTAGGAAATTAGGGGATTTATTTATTTATTTAATGCCCAAAATTTTAAAAATGCATAACTTTGTGTAGAAAAATCATAAAAAGAAAATTAAAACACCATGTTGCTCAGTGAAAAGAGGAGAATAATGTGGAAAAATTTTTAAGTTTATCTGATGTATATATTATTTTTAATTAATTAAATAATATTTTCCTTATTTTAATTCTCCATTTGTATAGGCATGTCACCATGACTTGAGCTTTCGGATTTTGATTCTACATGTTATTAGAACTCTTTCCATGATTTTTCCAAGGTTAGGGGAGATTTCTAGGCATAGGTATCTAATTTTCAAGTTAATGGTCCCTGTTTTGATTTAAAAATTATAATAATTAAAATATTTATTAGAAAAATACAAAATTTATTTTGGTAGGTTCACTGTGGTTAGAGGATCCTAGGAAAGATATAAACTTGATTTAATTCATTAAAAATATTCCTATTTGTCACTCGCCCTAAAAAATGAAATAAAATTAATTTTAAATATAAATTTAAATAACATAAAATCTATTCCATACAGTAATTCAATGTTAGGGGAGCTACCCATAAAAAATTTAAGTCAATTGGAGTTAGTTTGAATACTTAAATGGATTAATTAAGTAAAATAACATTTTTAGCACTAAAATAGTTATAATAATTAAAATACAACTCAAAAAATTACAAAACTTAGTTTTTGGAGCTCCTTATGGCCAGAGGAACCTAGGAAAAAAAAATTTAATTAAAAATAAATACTTCATTTTTGAACTAATTTTAACCCTTTAAATAATTAAAATTTAAAAAATTGTAAAAACACACTAAAATGTAACATTTGGCTTCCTTATCACTTGAAGCAAATTAAAATAATTTCTCTAATTTTCTAATTTGGGGGAACTTAGGGGCAAAAGGCTAGGCTGGGCATCTTGGTAGAGTTGGGGTGCCAACCACCATCAATAAGCCATGGACCAATGGAAACCACAATTTAGGTCCTCTATGTACTGGTCTTAGCTAAACCCTAGCTTAGGGCCAGTGGGTTTATGGGACCACCTACATGAGTATCCCAAAAGTATCAACGGACCAAAGTCTAGAAGTTTAGGTTTAGGATTATGAGTGAGAGTGAGTACAACTGTGTTTCTTAAGTCCTAGACCAACACCCATGGTCAATCCTAAAGTCCATCAGTCCTAAGGGAACTCTCCTTGAGCTCCCTGATAATGACCCCACCTAATAAGTGCTAGAGGCTTAGGACCAATATGTGGAACTTCAAGTTGAGTAAAGAAGAGTTTGGAATTTCTAATGGTGAGAGTTCCTTGTCTAGTTTTCTAAGAATAGTAAATAAGAAAGTCCTATGGCTAGACCTTAGGCTACTAAAGAGAAAAAACTAAACCTCAACCAAAAGTGTCCTATGGCTAGACCTTAGGCTACTAAAGAGGAAAAACTAAACCTCAACCAAAAATGAGGTCACTATGGCTAGACCTTAGGCTACTAAAGAGGAAAAACTGAACCTCAACCAAAAGTGAGGTCAAGTCATATGGCTAGACCTTAGGCTACTAAAGAGGAAAAACTGAACCTCAACCAAAAGTGAGGTCAACTAGCTCCAAACACACAATTCCTAACACTTAACTTAATGCCACTCTTCATTAGAAGGAATGAATTGTTGGATGTAGCACATTCAGAGTTTGGTATAAGACCTCCCCATGCACTTAAAAAAGGTGACACTTTATGGATGAATCCATACAATTGAATATCATTGCTGACTGGTGAGCTCTAAATAATCTGGCGTGAACTTCTTTAACAATATTTTGTGCTTCGGCTTTGCTTAGACATCTCAGCCACATCTTATCAAATGATCTTCTGTAGAGAACATCACCCACTATAGCATATGACACAGCTCTTCTTGTGATGTGATATGCTTCAAATTTATCGTCTGTTAGTTTTTCGATTTGCAAATATTCTATCAATGGCTTGCGCCAATCTTCGTTAATGTCAGAAACTACAATCTCTTCTTCTTTTTTATGTTTGTGTAGATTGTCGAGGTTAATCTGAGACAAAACCCGATGTCCTTACACTGTAATGTCAATGGACTCCTCTGGTGCACACACTACTTTCTTAACAAGTTTTACTAGAGCGTCGACATAGTATTTATCTCCTCGAGGAATTCGATATAAAGTCACATTAGGAATCTGTTCTAACAACTTCATTGTGTATTGATGGTGCTGTCCGAAAAATTGCAAAATGATGAGCTGTGAGTCACCTTATTTTGCAATGTCTATTATATCCATTGAGATTGCCAATTCCAACCCAGTGATCAATGCTTCATATTCTGCTTAATTATTTGTGCACAACTTTATCAGGTGATAGGAGAACCTCAACATACCCTGATCTGGTGTGATGAAAATCAGACTAATTATTACTTTGGCTAGTATAACTGTTCCCAATCCTTTGTTTTTTCTACCAGACGACTCTATTTGCAGTATATGCTCATCTGGTAGCTCATCATTGAGAGGGAATCCAGCTAGAAGCAGGTGTGCTGTGAGAAAATATGCTAAAACCTGTCCCTTTATAGTGCTGAGGAAAACAAAAGTTATATCGAATTGCAATAAAATCATCGACCAACTTGCTAAACATTCAGAAAGTGTTGGTTGGGTCATCAAATATTGCAATGGATTAAATTTTAAAATAAGGGTTACCTTATGAGAAAGCAAGTAATGTCTAAGCTTTTGAGCAACAAAAATTAAAGCTAGACAATGTTTCTCAATAGGTGAATACTTTACCTCCATCAGTATTAGGCAGAGACTCAAGTAGTGAAGTGTGTTTTCCTAACCCTCGTTATTGACCCGAGCTAGCAGGGCTTCAAGAAAGTCGTCTAAGGCTGTGGTATAAAGCATCAGAGGTCTTCCCGGGATAGGGGCTGCCAAAAAAGGTGTCATTAAATATTTCTAAATGTCCTTAATGGCCACTGACATTTCTCTTCCCAAATTAATTTGGCATCTTTTTTAATTAATGTCAAGAATGGATGCACCTGCGTGAGAGATTAGAAATAAAGCATCTCATACATGTCAACTTTCCTTGGAAGAAACGTGGTTATTTTAAGGTTTTGGAAGGAGACATTTACAAGATAGCTTTAATCTTATTTGGATCGATCTTGATTCCCCAATGATAAACAACAAATCCTAGAAACTTCCCGAAGGTGACGCCAAAGGCGCACTTTAAGGGATTCATCTTAAGATTGTATCATCGTAATTGTTTAAACATGATCCTCAATTCATACAAATTCTCTATTCTCTATTTAATTTTGATGAACAAATCATCCACATAGTATTCTACTTGGTTGTGAATGAGGTCATCAAAGATCTTTATCATAACTTGGTGATATGTTGCTCTGGCATTCTTCAACCTGAATGACATTATTGTGTAGCAAAAAATCCCAATCAGCATTCTGAAATTCATAAGTACTGCATGTTCTGGAGCCATCTTTATTTGGTTGTAACTTGATGATCCATTCATGAAAGATCATATCTCATGTGTCGATGTAATGTCTACCATTAATTATGGTATCGGTAGTGGAAATTCATCCTTTGGACATGCTTTATTTAAATCCCTGAAGTTGACACAAATACAGATTTATCCATTCTTTTTATTAATTGGCACAATGTTTGCTAACTATGTGGGTATTGATCTTCTCTCATGAAGTTAGCATCTATTAACCTCTTTACCTCAGAAATGACTTGCTGCTTTATCTCGAGGTGTCTCCTTGTTTCACTGGGGTCATATCTTCGTCCACCCAGAGCTTATGAACTGCAACTTCTGGTGATAGCCCTGTTATTTCATCATAGCTCTAGGCAAAGCAATCTTTAAATTATGGTAATACGTTTATAAATTTTGTGGATTCTTCCTCTCCGAGTAGCGAACTTATAAAGGTTGGTTGGGGTTCCTCCTTAGTCCCGAGGTTGACTTCTTTCAATTCATCAACTAATAACTTAATCTCTTCTTCAAATTCTGGCGGAGCATCATCTATCAGTTGATCTTTAAATTCATCTTCTACATCAAGGTAGTCCTCTTTCGATTCGCTAGTAACAACCATGCAAAATTTTGAGTCATCAACTGGTCCTATAGTACCAAATTCGAGACCTTCTTTTGAATTAGGAGTTGAACTTTTAACATTCAACAATTTCTCAAAGAGTTATAGGTTATCCTTTGGCACAAATCTCTATTGAATTAACTTTTATACATATAAAGAAACGTAACAAAATAGTAATTCCATTAATTCATTAGAATCCTCTTCCAAATTTAAAAGATATTCAGAGCAAGTAAAAGGGGAAGCACGGTAAAACTTAATCTGCTTTGAACCAATACTACGGAATTCCGTGACCTCTAAACTCTCAAACTTTTAAGGTTGGATTGGAATAAGGGTCATGGCATGCACGTAGTGGTTGATCTGATCATACATCGACTCGTATTCACTTTTCTCCACATCTTCCAAGGAAATCTTCAACTCAGGTGTTTTCTATTTTGTCATCATTATTTCTTCATCAGAACTTTCTTCCACATCAATGCTGATGATTGGCCTAGTTTATTCAACAAACGTGTTGGTTCTTCCTCGTCAATGTCCCCGACCTAGATCTTGGGTATGTGAGTTAAAAGAACCTTTACCAACTCATTATGAATAAATGGTAGTAGATCATTGAAGCAGAGTTAAATGGCTTTACTCTTATGATTATTCTGAGTCTTCTGTTTCACTTGGCACAATTTCACAAGAAAGACAGTCTTTTTTGGAGGTGAATAGTAGGTGGCATCTTCATGGATGCCTACTTTATCAGCTGAAAAACGACTGTAAATCTTCCATTATACAATGTTCTTGTCCTTCTTTGGAAAACTTGATGCGTTGATGTAGAGATGAAAGAACCATGTTATGGTCGTAAATCCATGGTAAACCAAGTAAAGTATTGAAAGAGGTCTCTGCGTCAATGATATGAAATTTTGTTGTTGATACTAGCTCTCCAACTTTCATTAATAATGTAATCGATCTATGGGCTCTTTCTCCTTTCTGGTTAAATGCACTTAACATCATCTAATCGGCTCTAAGCTCCCGAGCATTACTATCTAAGTATGTCAATGTCCGTAGACTCATTAAGTTTAATGACACTCTCAGATCTACCAAAACTCTAGACAACACAAATATGTTGATACTAACGGAGATGTAGAGCTGTCGGTTATGGGTTGTGGTGCCGAGCAACAAGTCTTCAACAGTGAAGGTTATTCCAGGCTATTCTTTTAATGAACAAACTTCATCAGAGGATGTGTTGGCCAACTGAGCTAAGAAAAACTCTGGTTCAAGTAAAGCACTAACATGAGACTCTCTCATCTCCTTTGACAAGATCATAGCATCATAAATGCTTAGTTTGGTCAAAAATTTCCTAAGATGAGCTAGTATGTTATAATCAACTTTATATAATCCTTTAATCTTTACATGGTTATGTGTCTCTTCCACTGGCAGAGGTGGATGTGGCTCTTCTTAAGTGTCTATTTATTTTCTTTTATCAATTGGAGTGTTGACCTCACTTTTCATTGAGGTTTAGATTTTTCTCTTTAGTAGCCTATGTTCTAGCCATAGGACTTTCTTGTTGACTATTCCTAGAAAACTAGAAAAGGAACCCTCACAATTAGAAATTCCAAATTCCTCTTTACTCAACTTAAAGTTCCATATACTGGTCCTAACCTCTAGCACTTAGTAGGTAGGGTCATTATGGGGGAGCTCAAGGAGAGTCCCCTTAGGACTGCTGGACCTTAGGGTTGACTCTGGGTGTTGGTCTAGGGCTAAGGCACTCACTTGCACTCACACTCAATCACAAACCTACACCTAAAACTTGTTAACTTTTTAGCCCTTGATCTTTTGGGATACTCATGTAGGTGGTCCCCTAAACCCACCAGCACAAGGCTAGGGTTTAAGTAAGACCAGTACATGGAGGACCCAAAATGGGGTTTCCATTGGTACATGGGTTATTGATGGTAGTTGGCACCCCAACTTTACCAAGATGCCCGACCTAGATTTTTGCTCCCAAACTCCCCCAAATTACCTAAATACCCTTGGGACAAAAAAATTGGCCAAAATTCCCAAATTTACCCAAAATACCCAAGTTGGATAAAAAATTATTCCAAACCACTTGAAAACACCCAAACTACCCAAAATCACCAAAATTTACCAAATTACCAAAATACCCATACTTAGCCCAAAATTCCAAAAAATCCCAAAAATTCCCAAAACCTTTTAAATATTCCCAATTTCATTTTCCTCAACTATCACATGACCCAATTTGGCCAATTTGAACATTTTTGAGAAAACCCCTAAATTGCCTTTAAAGGCCCAATTTTCCCCAAATTACCTCAAATGTTCATCAATTTGGTCTCAATTTCCCCCAATTTCAATTCTAAACTCAAATTCACATTCAATATGACCAACCTAAACTAAATCTAAGCTCAATTGGCTTATTCCTTGAGCCCAATTTTGATCTAAATCAAAACCCAATTTTGGCCCTATGACTTGGTTCCATCAAATTGAACCCATGGCCTACTCAACTTGCCTCAATTTGTGTTGAAAAATCTTAATAGCATTCCCATAGATCAAACTTGACCTTCAATTGTCCTTGTTGAAACCTCAATTTCATTTGATTTCAACTTAAGTCCAAAAAAGCCCCAAATTTGCCCCAAACTGCCCAAGTCTCAAATTTCTACCAAATTGATGGCCTTAACCCCAAAATTTCCACTCAATTCTTTCATGAAAAACCTTCACAACATCTCCCTTGATCATTTGGACCATTAAATTTGGACTTAGTCCAAGGCTAGCCCAATATAGACCCAAGTCTAGACCAACATGCAAAAATTGACCAAATTTAAAAATCCTCCAAATTGACCCTCCAATTGAACACAAAATCATTTCAACCCTTCACCAAAAATATTCATTACAATCATCTACATAATTTTAACCAATAATTTAGGTCAATTATCATGGCTAGCCTAGCCTAAACCCAAGCTTTGGTCATTTGAACCCACATTGAACCCATGCAATAAAGATGACCTAACTACCCCGAAGTCACCAAATTAATGAATCCACAGCCATTAGTTGGACCTTAGTGACCAGCCTAAACCCCATAAAACCACCTAAGATAAGACATCGACCAAAGGTCACCTAAATCAAGGGATTTAATGCCATATTTGCTTAAGCCTTGGATATTTTTGCCAAAATAAAGCACAAACACATTTAACTGCTGTGACATGTTCTCCTGGCTAACCTGACCTCCCTGGCCACCTCCCAGACCGGCCGGCCAGCCTAGTGGCCGGGAAAATGGCCAAAATGAGAGCCACCCCCATGGGATTAAACCCAGTTCAAACCTAAAGGCCACCTCATCCAANACAAACACATTTAACTGCTGTGACATATTCTCCTGGCTAACCTGACCTCCCTGGCCACCTCCCAGACCGGCCGGCCAGCCTAGTGGCCGAGAAATGGCCAAAATGAGAGCCACCCCCATGGGATTAAACCCAGTTCAAACCTAAAGGCCACCTCATCCAAATTAAATGTTGGAGCCTTTCTGCCCTCCACCTAGGCAGCACACTTCATCCCCTAATTGGCCATGGCAGCAAGCCTTAGGCCATTTTTTATAAAGCTCCCCTCCACGAACATGGAGAGAGTGCTAAAAATTCCTCAGAGAGACCCCGCCAAATAGCTCACAAAGCCTCTTTAAGACCTCCTTAGTGCAATCCAACCACAACATTGCCCTGAATCCCCTTGCCGGAGCCCAATTTTTTAGCTCAANGCACATTTCATCCCCCAATTGGCCATGGCAGCAAGCCTTAGGCCATTTTTTATAAAAGCTCCCCTCCACGACCATTGAGAGTGCTGAAAATTCCTCAGAGAGACCCCGCCAAATTACTCACAAAGCCTCTTTGAGACCTCCTTAGTGCAATCCAACCACAACATTGCCCTGAATCCCCTTGCCGGAGCCCAATTTTTTAGCTCAAAACCTTACCATAAAAAGGACAGAGCTCCCCACACTTCTACACTCCATAAAAACTAAATTAAACTCACCCACACCTTCACCACAATAAAAGAAGGAGAAGCCCCATCAAATCCCCCTTCCACATAGCCCCTAGCATAGCTCAGGGCCAACACCTAAAATCGAGCTTGGTCCAATTCATATCTAGACGTTACACCATAGCAAGAGGATTAATCCCTAGCCTCCTTGGATCCCAACAAACGTGTCGAGCATCTCTGATCAAAGCTTCCCTTCTCAGAGCCAAGGTATTGAACCTCTCCTCTTGCCGAGCCTATTTTGAATCTCCATTTTATTAGATTTAATTTGATTATATGATTACCATAACGATATGTTCGTATCACTTAGATGAGTCCATAGGATCAAACCGGAAGTGATTTGGTTAAGTCTAGGCCGAGATCTTAAGTATTTAGTGTGGACGGTCACGAGATCACTCTATCAGAGATGATGACGGGGATCTGTCTGATCAAGCGTGTATCAGTGGACGGAGGAGATCGAGCCGGACAACGTTTCCTTAAATGAACCGCAGGCCGAGTCAGCAGACACGTGGACGACAGCGTCGAATAGGAGCGCGCCGCATGGAGTTTCAAAGCCGTCGTAGGATGACGAGGCACCACGCATTTGAATAGATAAATATGGAATTTAAAAAATAAGAAAATGATCCCTAACTTTAAAAATTCATATCTTGGTGTAGAAAAATCACAAAAATAANTAAGCCATCAGCAGAATTCAGTTTGAAATGCCTTCAAGACTTCCCTGCCAGTAAGAAGGCTAAAGCTACTGCAGTCACGACACATGCCAAACCTGCTATCCCCACCGTTGCTAAGGGGAAGGAAGTGATGATTGCCGAAGATTCAATTGAAGGATTAACTGTTCTGCCACCCATGTTTGAAATCGGGTCGAACTCAAGGACTGTACCGCTAACCCGTACTCAAAGGAGGAACTGCAATAGGAGAATTTGGAAGGCCATCAAAGCCCAGACTCCTGAAAACACACTTGATGAGGAGGAGCCTCATCAAGTTGAAGAGGTATTACCTGAAATTTACCCACTCCTGCGAGGGAGTAAATTCCATCCTCTGACAGATACTGGTGGATATGAGAGTATCCCGAAGATTGCTGCTACATTCCCATCACCTCATGGACATGGTGAGGAGGGAAAGAAATTCAGCCCCATCACCCGAGTTAGTGTAGTCTTCATAAGGCTTGCTATTAAAGAAGGATGTTCTGTTAGTGAATTACTTAAACGAGTGGGACATGCAATTTCCCCTCATATGAAGGATGAAATTTTGAAGGATATTAAGTCCGCTAGAAAATCTCATAGGTTGACTATAAAGTCACCTACTCGTGTACCCGTTTGGCTCCGTTTGGGAAATTGAGTCGATACTGCTATGGTCACCACCGATCAGACCACCACCAGAACCACAGGTCATCGGTCGATTAAGTCAAGACTAGGTTTGAGAGGTTTACCCATTATTCCTACAATCATGGAAAGAAAGAGAACAATTACCTGACACTGTAGCCGGTCTACACCATGGGGAGCAGACCTTCCCTCGACATACCGATGTCTCTACTGAGACGCCCCGTCCTGAGGCATCATCGTCGAAAAGGAAGAAGGTATGGGTACCTAAGGTTGTTGCACCAATACAGTTCAGTGGACCTGCAAGACAGGAAGCAAACCAGTGTCTGAAATATCTGACATCGTCGCGACAATAGCCAGCGAGATGGAGGAACAGTTGAGGATTTCCATCAGGGTCCTCCAGATCTTAAAGCAGTCAAGGAATCGATAATTGAAGAAAGAGTTGAGAAACTCAGGATTGAGATTTCTGTGTTAGCTTGAGAACACAGAGTTTTCGTTAATAGTGACAACGAGGATTTTGATTATAATGATTACTTGGAGGAAGATTTCATGGATGTCCATGTGATCAAAACCAGAGCTACCATATCTGCGCGCGAGGCTCAACCTCACACTGAAGAGAACATCGTAGATGAGCTGCATAGGGTTATCCTCCTTAGGGATGAGCAAGTTGTTCTACTGAAAAAAAGAATAGAAGAGATGACTGCAGCTACGACCCCCATGACAACCATTCAGTTGCAATCATAAGCACCATGATTGGCTTCTCTAGAAATTAACCAGCCAGAAATCATACACATCGCAGATGAAAGAAGGGAGGCTACTTTGACAGAAAAAGAAGAACAACCAAAGAAGCATTCTCCATCAAGTGTCATGCCAGAAAAAGAGTTCAAGCTAATGGTTGAACAAGTACGGGATGCCTTAGCCCAGTCCAAGGGCGATGCATCAATTTTAAAGCGTAGACCTTATCCGGAGGAGTTTGATGTCGTGCCTTTCCCCAAGGTCTTTGTAACCCTAAACTTCAAGATATTCGATGGGACTGGAAATCTCAGACAGCACATAGCATATTTTCGAGTCAATTGTGGAAACAAAAGGATTAACAAAGCTCTACTCTGCCAGTAGTTCGTTAGCAGCTTGTCAGGGATTGCTTTCGACTGGTACGTAACTTGCCCAACGGGTCAGTTAAAACATTTTCTGAGTTGGAACAGTTATTTGTGAAAAGATTTGCTGGGGCGCAACATCATGTGTCTATTGGAGCTCATGATGGAGAAACAAAAGTCTAGTTAAACCTTGACAGACTATATTTTCAAGTGGAGAAACCTTAGCATGAAATGTGAACCTCAGCTACAAGAACATCAAGCAATTGTGATTCTACTCAAAAGCATTCATGGGTTAGTAGCTTTCATGCTTAAGGGACTCACCATCAAATCCTTCGAGAAGCTACTCAGTAAAGCCAGCAGTCTGCAAGAAGAAATGAAGCACATGGAGCCACATGAAAAGGCTAAGGTGACCAGAGTATTTAAAAAGAAATCAGGGATAGTCACAACTGTCGACAAAGGAAAGCAGCCGATAAAGATATATGACGAAAATCATCATTAGTCTTCGTCACAGTACCCTCAGAAACAGAGAGCCTTTCTGCGACAGGAGCGCATGTGCCAAAGAAACGTAAGCGATTTTATTACCCCCATTCCTGAGGGACATATCTACAATCCAGATAAGAGAGAGACTTCTGCCAGCCTGCCCACTACAGATGAAGAATCAGGATTTCTGACAGGATCAGATGTACACTCGGTCCCAGATATCTTGTGCAGAGGTTGCCCAACATGCAACGTTGAGGTACCAGCCAGGACATCAGTTACGGGCGCATTTGTAGAAAGCTTGGACTGCAATGTTTTACATCTACAACGTTTCAGTACCTTAGAAGAATACACATCAAGCACCAACGAGTCTCAGACTCCAGATTTTGTGGCAAACAAGTCATATGTCCCACTGGGGACAGATCAATGCACACCGCGGAGCCCAGGATCATACATCCCGCTTAAGGCTGAATCTTATATTCCGGATCGGTCAGCACCGGCTTGGATTCCCGCCAAGGCCCGGAGGAAGAAACGCCCCAGGCAACTGCCAACTCCCGGAATGGTAGAATACTACAAAATAAGCAAGGTAAACAAAAGAGAATTTGAGTTCTATGAAGAGGTTCAAGGAAAGTTTATCAATAAATTGGAAGGCATGGAGCTATATACCAGGGTTTTCTCTGAAACTGATGAAAGAAACATCCTGGACTGCATCTTCGATTTGAGAGATAGAGGTCGAGCATGCCTTCTCATGGAAAGAACGTACTCCAAGCCAAAGAAATGGATGCATGGAAAGGGAAGAATCACAATCCAGTGCGGATGTTGCTATAATTTTACAAACAACAGACAGTGGAATCCACCTGGGATCCTCAGATACGACCAAGTTGATCCGTTACCCCCGATGATAAAGTGGATGATAAAGAGAATGGTTAAGTGGAATATCNAAAAATCTCAATAAATCCAAAATATTCCCAATTTCATTTCTCTAAACTACCATATAACCCAATTTGGCCAATTTGACCATCTTTAATCAAAATCTCCAAATTGCCCTTTAAAGACCCAAATTTCCCGAAATGCAACTCAAATGTCCATCAATTGGTTCTCAATTGACCCCAATCCCAATACTAAACTCAAATTAACTTCTTATATGACCAAAATAAACCAAATCCAAGCTCAATTGGTCCATTATTTAAGCCAAATTTTGATTTGGTCAAAGCCCCAATTTTGACCATATGACCTAATCTCACCAAATTGAACCCATAGCCTAGTCAATTGGCATAATTAATGTTGCAAAATCTTTATAACATTCCTATACATCAAAATCAATCATCAATTGGCATTGGTGAAGCCTCAAATTCATTTGATTTTGGCATAAATCCAAAATTCCCAAACTTAGCCCCAAATTGGCTGTCCCTAAATTTCACCCAATTGATTGCCTTAACCTCCAAATTGGCATCCAATTCATGTTGGAAACTCTCGAGGTCCCTATTGACCATTTATAAAAAAAATTGGACTTAGCCCAAGGCTAACCGAAGCTAGACCCAAGCCTAGCCCAACATGACCAAATTGATTAAAATTCAAAATTCCTTCAAATTGGCCCTTCAATTGAACTCAAAACCACTTCCATCCTTCACCAAAGTTGTTCCTTGTGATCATATACACCAAATTCAACAATAAATTGAGCCAATTGACATGGATAACCTAGCCCAAACCCAAATTTTGGTCATTTGCACCCACTTGNGCTTTTCCTGTTGACTATTCCTAGAAAACTAGACATGGAACCCTCACCACTAGAAATTCTAAACTCTTCTCCACTCATCTTGAAGTTCCACATATTGCTCCCAACATCTAAATACTTAGTAGGTGGGGTTACTGTGGGGGAAAATCAGGATGAGTCACCTTTAGGATTGCTGGACCTTAGGGTTGACCCTAGGTGCTGGTCTGGAGCTAAGGCAATCATCTACACTCATCTACACTCATCTACACCCACTACATTTATCTACACTCACAATCACTCACAACGCCGAACTCAAATTTCTAGCCTAGATCCCTTGATATTTTGGGATACTCATGTAGATGGTCCCCTAAACCTACTAGCCCTAGGGCTATGGTCTGGCTAGAACCACTACATAGAGGACCCAAAATGGGGTTTCCATTGGTCCATGGATTATTGGTGATGATTGGTACCTCAACTCTACCAAAATACCCATCTTGGCCTTTT
>JXCR01130165.1:3997-15732 GCA_002079205.1 Phalaenopsis hybrid cultivar
TATATATATATATATATATATATATATATATATATATATATATATTATATAAACATCTCAAAATAAAGTAGGCCAATAAAATCTAGATTGCAAAATTTTATGAACAGTTCCATCATTCCCAAAATGTCCTCCAAATTCAAAATAATGACATTTCTGAATAATTTCATGAATTTCTTTGTAAGGCACACATCGTTTCATTACTAAATCTTTGCATTATTTATATAAATAGGGGTCATCCCAAAAATAAGACTTTGCATCGTGAATGAATTTCTTTTTATGTTGTTTTGTTAATGCATATTTCCCATCCTTTTAAGTATAAGTATAAATTTCTTTTTATGTTGTTTTATTAATGCGTATCAGGAAAAGTTTCATTAATTTATTTTTCCATGTAAAATATTTCTTCTTGTTCTAGCCTAGATAGATTATAAAAAATTTCATTATCAATCCCTTTCCTATCGACTATTATAAGATCAAACTCTTGCATCAGAAGTACACATCTAATTATTCTTGGTTTCGCATCCCTCTTTTGCATCAAATATTTAATACCTGAATGGTCAGTATGCACAACACATTTAACTCCAATCAGATATGACCTAAAATTATTAAAAGCATACACAATTACTAATAGCTCTCTTTCAGTGGTGGTGCAGTTAATCTGAGCATCATTAAGAGTCTTACTAGCATAGTATATAACTTTAAAAATCTTATTATATATCTGCCCAAATACAACTCCAATTGCATAATTACTAGCATCACATATTTTATCAAAAGGTTTCTCCCAATCAAGTGAAATAATTATAGGAGCAATGATCAATTTTTTCTAAAGTTTTAAAGGCTTTAAGGCAATCTTGGTTGAAATCAAATTTTATATCTTTTTCTAGAAGTTGTCATAAAGGTTTAGTAATTTTTAAAAAATCTTTAATTTATCATCTGTAAAATTCAGCATGTCCTAAAAAGCTCCTAACTCCTCTTACATTAGTAGGCGGAGGTAAGTTTGATATAACCTAAATTTTTGTACGACCTACTTCTTGGTAATTTTCTAAAATTTTATGCCCATGCACAATTCCTCCTGCAACCATAAATGACATTTTTCCTAGTTCAATACGAGATTAGTCTTTTCACATCATTCAGGAACTTTCTCTAAATGATTTAGACATATTTGAAATGAAGTTCCAAACACAGAAAAATCATCCATAAAGACTTGAATCCTTTTCAATTAAATCACTAAAAATTGACATCATACATCTTTGAAATGTTGTAGGCACATTACATAATCCAAAGAGCATTCACTGAAAAGCAAAAGTTCCATAAGGACTAGTAAATGTTATTTTCTCTTTATCCCCGGAGCTATAGGTATTTGATGATAACCAGTATATCCATCAAGAAAACAAAAATATTGGTGCCCAGCCAGCCTATCCAACATTTAATCCAAAAAGGGTAAAGAAAAATGATCCTTCATGGTGGCAGAATTTAATTTTTTATAATCTATGCAGATATTCCATTTAGTGACTTATCTTGTTTATATTAAGTCATTATTCTCATTTGACTCCATAATCACACCTCCGTTCTTTGGAACACAATGAATTGGACTTACCCAAGCACTTTTTGAAATAGGATATATTATTCTAGCATCTAACCATTTTAATATTTCTTTTTTAACAACTTCTTTCATCATATGATTTAATCTCCTTTGAGGATCAGCTCTTTGTTCAAGTTGATCTTTTAATAAAATTCTATGCATATAAATTGAAGAACTGATTCCTTTATTATCTGCTAATGTCCATCCAAAGGCTTTTTTATATCTTCTCAAATTTCACAACAACTGTTGTTCTTGTTCATTAATTATTTCTGAGGATAATATAACTGGTAATGTAGAAAAATCTCCTAAGAATACATACTTTAAATGTGTAGGAAGTGTTTTCAATTCTAGTTCAGGAGGTTTCTCAATAGATGAAATCAAATTCTTATTAATTTCTGTAGGATCTACAATTTCAAATTTTACTTGAATCTAAATCTTCTTTACTCGCTTTCATAGATTCATCTTGAATTTTATCCACATCTTGATATTCCATATATTCCTTCTCAAACTCTCTTTCAAATGTCTTTTTGAAATATTCATGGCTTAGATATTCACTAATATCCATTTTGAAGCATTCAATCTCTTTTCCTTTTGTAGGGTATCTCATTTATTATGCAATATTAAATGTAACCTCTTAATCACTAACTCTCATAGTTAGTTCTCCTTTCTGCACATCTATCAAAGCTCTTCAAGTGACTACGAATGGTCTTCCTAAAATAATAGGAATTTCTTTATCTTCCTCCATATCTAATACAATAAAGTCTACAAGAAAGATAAATTTATCAACTTTTACCAAAACATATTCTATAACTCCTTTAGGATAGGTGATCGAACGATCAGCTAACTGAAGAGTTACCATTGTAGGTGAAATATTTTCTAAGCCCAACCTTCTGAAAATTGTTAACGACATAAGATTAATACTGACTCCTAAATCACATAGAGCTTTTCCAAAACATCTTTCACAAATAACACAAGGAATTGTAAATCTTCCAGGATCTTTGAGCTTTTCAAAAATCTTTTTTCTAAATTATAGCGCTACACTCTTCACTGAGTGTGACACTCTCATTATCTACAAACTTCCTTTTCTTATTAAGTATATCTTCAAGAACTTCACACAGCTTAGCATTTGTTCTTAGGCTTCAACAAATGAAATGTTTATCGTTAATTTCCTCAATATCTCTAAAAATTTTGAAAATTTGTTATCTCTATTTTTCTGCTTCAATCTTTGAGGAAATGGAGGTGGTGGTCTTTCTACAGTAATTTTCATTGCTTTATTAGGACATTCTGGCTCAAAATAAAAATCTTCACCAGATTTTTCATTTTCCACCTCATCTTTTTCAACTTCAATTTCCACTTCTTTTTGAACTCTGTTTTCTAATTCTTTTCCACTTCTATGTTGAATAACCTTAATTTGATCTTTGTTATGATCTTTAGGCATTAACTCAACATTACTTGACAATGTTCCTGAAGGACTATTGCTAAGTGTGGTAGCAATACATCCCAACTGATTTTCCATATTTCTAATTGTAGCTCCTTGCTTTGTAATTGACTCCCTATTTGCAATATCAATTCTTCCATTGACAAATTTTTCTTCTTATTCTATAAATTATTAAATCATGGAGGCTAATAAGGTTTATAAGTTGGATTTCTATGTTGAATTTTATTTGTTCTTCGATTTAACAGTTATTTGTGTAGCTAACATTGATATTGCATAAGAATTATGAATAGTAGCTATTTTTTTTTGGATTTACCCTTTCAGAGGGTCATTGAAAATTATTAGTAGTCGTCTCTTCAATTAAAGAATATGTTTCATTGAATGGTTTTGACATTAGTGATCCACCAGCAGCATTGTCAATTATCAATCTAAGAGATCCAACCAATCCATTATAAAAAGTTTAAATTATTAACCAATCTGACAACTCATGGTGTGGACACTTTCTAAAAAGATCTTTAAATCTTTCTAAGGCTTCATAAATTGATTTCCCTTCAAAATGAAAAAAAGATGTAATATCATTTCTGAGCTTAGTAGTTTTTGAATGTGAGAATTATTTAGATAAAAACTTTTTGTGATAAATCTCCCCAAATTCTGATAAATCCAGGTGCTAACAAGTTTAACCACATCTTAGATTTATCCCTTAGTGAAAATGGACAAAGTATAAGTCTGATGACATCATTCAATACTTCATCATATTTAAAGGTAGCACACAATTCTAGAATACTAGCAATGTGTAAATTAGGATCTTCAGTTGGTGTTCCCCCAAACTAATTATTTTGAACCATTTGGATAATAGCAAATTTAAGTTCAAATGAATTGACAGCTACCACAGGGTTTTGTATGCTTAAATGAATCTCATTTGCTATAGGATTAACATAATCTCTTAAAGGTCTCTAATGATGTTCATTTTATTTTCCAGCATTATTTAAATTGCAAGCCATTTTGCTAATACGACCTATCTCTTTTTGTTGTTTTTAAATTTTTTTAATAATTTATTTTAACTCAGAATCGTAAGGTACTAAATACTCAGATCTTAGCCTACGTATAAACAAATACAACAAGTATTTTAAAAATGAGAAAACACACTTAAATAAGAAAATATTCAAAATAAACTACAAACACTCTCTCTTTTTTTAAAAAAATAAAAATACTATAAATTATAAAATAACTTACTACTACTTTCCGTTATTTCTCCGACAACAACGCCAAAAACTTGATGCGGGTTGATTTAGTGTGTTAGTTTTGCAAATATTTTTCAATATTACAAATACACAAGACAAATAAAATAACAAATATTGAAACTAATCCCAACAAACTAACTTGAATTAAAATAGTTTTATGTATTAATAATCTTTAAATTGCCAAAACTCCCTTTTAAAAATAATGCAAGTATACGTATCGCTCAAGTAATAAAGAGCTCTAATGGTGTCCTAGATATCGATCACACATGGAAGTTGGAAATGCCTGTAAATAAGTTCCTAAGATGATAATGTAAAGTACTATTTTAAAAATATAATAAAGTAAAGTGCTAAGTTTGAATATTAAGTAACAAGTTAATGTTAATTAAAATGCAATTGAAAGACAAAGTTAACCAAACTAAATGCTAAACTTTCAAAAGCATAATTACGAAAATTAAAACTAAGATATTGTGACGATAAGTTCATATTTAAGTAAACATCCTTCCCCTTTACAATGAGTATATGGTTTGTAAAGAATTTAAAATCTTTTGAAAATATATATATATAAATTGTTTTGTGTCAAATAGGAGCAATCCTATTCTTTACCCTCTTTTGAGTAAATAATAATTCTACTTACTATATTATATCTATAAGCTTTAGATTTTCTCAAGTCTTATATTTTAAAAAGATCAAATATAGAACTAATTTTTTATTAGACTCTAATCCTCAAGCTTCTACCCCCTCCCTTTTTCTTCTTCTTTTTTTTTTTCTTTTTCTTTTTCTTTTTCTTTTTCTTTTCATTTTCATTTTATTTTTTTAGGCAAGGATTATTATATCTAGATAGGCTTTTAATAATTTTAAATTCTACTTTTCCTTTCCTAAAGCAAAGTCTTGATAAAAAACTTTTACTTNTAAATAATAATTTTACTTACTATATTATAACTATAAGCTTCAGATTTTCTCAAGTCTTATACTTTAAAAAGATCAAATATAGAACCAATTTTTGATTAGGCTCTAATCCTCAAGCTTCTACTCCCTCCCTTTTTCTTCTTCTTTTTTTTCTTTTTCTTTTTCTTTTTCTTTTCATTTTCATTTAATTTTTTTAGGCAAGGATTATTATATCTGGATAGGCTTTTAATAATTTTAAATTCTACTTTTCCTTTCCTAAAGCAAAGTCTTGATAAAAAACTTTTACTTATAAATATAATAATAGCTTTGGAAATTATTTTTAATAAAAGAAATTTAAGTATTAAAAATAAAAGTCTAAATTTCTAAAATTTTCAAAAATACAATGTTTCTTACTAAAGATAGTCACTTATATTAATCATTTTCTAAGTTTAAAACTTTTAACTTAAAATATTTTTTTCATTACTCAAAATTTCAACTAAATTCTCTTACTCATTTCTAAAATCAAATTTTACTTCCCCATTACTTAAAATTTTAACTAAATTTTCTTACTCATTTCTAAAATCAAATTTTACTTCCCTAATTTAAAATTTTAATTAAATTTTCTTACTCATTTCTAAAATCAAATTTTAAGATTTTTACTTTCAAATCAAATTCAGTTTTAGTTCATTTGAGAACAAATAAAATTCAAGTTTTAAAAATATTTTTCATCCCCCCGAAACTTAATTTTTTAACAGATTAAACAGTTTAGCATCAAATATATATAAGCAGGAAAGAAAATTAAAATAACTGCTAACACGAATTTTTATACCCTATGATACAAGTATAAACTAAAAACAGAAGTAAAATTACTTGTGATCAAATTTTCTTATATTTTCATTTTAATTCAACATGTAGAGATTCAATAGACTTCTAAACAGTGAGTATAAACATAAAAATAAAGTAACACACTAACTTGACTTCACAATCTCGACATAAAAATAAACTCACAAACATGATAAAAGAAAATTATAGGGTAGCAATTTTTGAAATTTAATATTTAAGAACTAATTTAGCAAGATTTTCATCTTTTCAAATAACATAGAATTAAGTTAAGTTATAAAATAACTAAATCACAAAACTCACAACAGTTACTACCCAAAAATTTTAAAACAAACTACTAACTAACACAAACATTACAATAACAATAAAATACAAAAGTCCAAAACACAATACATAGTACATATCATCACAAAGATGAAAATGTAGCAGTACCACACCCCATAGTCCACAACATAAAAATAAACAACACATCACAAATCTTAAGTCCAAAGCACATAGTGTAACACATATTACAAACATAAAAATCTCTCAACTCTACTCCTCATCTTCCGAATCACTGCTATACCACTTTTCTACCGGCTCATAATCAGGATATCAAGGATATGGAAGAAGTTGCACTCCTGGGTCACCCCTAATTAGGTTGTCTAGAGATGAGTGGAATTTCTCTTCATAATCACTCTTTCTCCTACTATACCTGTCAGTATGCTCTGCAAAATAATTTAAATTCTGAACTTTATCAGCGGTAAAATTAATATGATCCATCATCCTCTGCAATAATTGATCTTAGCTCTCACTAGACTCACCTCTAGATGTAGAAGCACGTGAGGTAGATGGTTTAGATGTAGAAGCAGCAGATGTCTCCATTACATAACTCCTAGAAAATCCTCCACTCTAGCCAAAAATAGAATGCTCAAAATAAGTCTTTACATTCACATTAGTGATGGGCTTTAGAGGTAACAACACTTCCTCCTAGCTATCATATTTAACTTCAGCCTGCTCACACAAAGAAAAGATCAGGAAGCAAATCCCAGACCTGTAGTAGTAACGACAGTGATAGAACTGATGATAGTATGATAAATTAAAGCTCTTATGTTGATGAGCTTTCCTTCCTGGATATAATAATTTAACGTCACTCTCTCTCTCTAGTCACTTCACTGAGATGATTTGTTGGTGGCAGACGAGCAGAAATAAAATAGTGTCAGGCCTTTGAAGTTGCACATAACTTTGAAGTTAGGAAGTTGACTCTCCTCTCATTAGAGATTTTTCAAAGTCCTCTTCCAACATTCAAGTAAGAAATAATCTCGTCTAACTCCGCTTTAGTCGGACTATAATTTGCATAAAAACATAACGTATCAGATGGCAGATGATAAAACAAGTTGAATACCTCTGGTGAAAAAGGTGCCAACTTTCCTCAAACCATGACTCTATTTTCTTTAGCCTCAGGGAGGTTTTCATCGAACTCCCTAACAACATAAATAACTGCCACAATAGAGAAACAGCAGAATCGATCCCACTGTTGGTGAAAGATCAAATCCTCTACATCTCTACTTGGATTCCTAAAACACCGCTCCTATATTAGTTTCTGTGATTGTAATACATCACCGTACCAATCCTGAGCGTTCAAACTAACAAATTTACTCGAATCAAAAGGGCTCTTTCCTTTTCTCCTCTTTAATCTTGGTGCAATTCTACAAATTTTATAAATTCCAAAAATAACTTCAAAAATCAAGTATAAATTACTAAACTAAACTTCTAAAGTATAAACTACACTTTCCATGCAATTCCCATAGATTTTTTTCTCTCATTGTTCACCATGAATAGTGAATTTTTGAATTTCTCCAAATGTGCTCAAAATACATAGTGAAAATCCAAATTTTTTTGCATAGAAGTGAAGCTCTTACCTCAAGGAACTTGGATCTAGCAAATTTCACTTAACTCCACCAAGAAATCTTCACTTTAGATGTACCATAGCCCTAAAAAATTGTGAACTTGAGAGGTTGAAGGAGTCGGTAGCATTAAAAATGGTGATTTTCGGGCTGAAATTTCACTTTTAACTGTTCGCAAAATGGTTTTCGTGAACCGATGCTCAAGCGCGGGTAAATGACGCTTAGGCACCTGCCTCTCGGGTTGGCTTGCACTTAAGCGCAAGATGTGGCGCTTAGACGTCAGTGCACGATTTTCAAAATTTATAAATTAAACTAAAATGCACTATTTGTCTAAGTAAACCACTTCTAAAAGGTCTCATAGCACTTAAATGACTATTTTCAACCTCTCTCTCAAAATTCTCCATAATAACTATTTCAATTTGAGGCTAAAAATAACATAATTTTTCACACAAACAAACTTATATTAATTCACAAACAAGTATAAATACGTTTAAACACTTAATTCTCACTCTAACTAGTCTTAGATGAGAAAATTTTTCTAAATACAAATACATGACAATCATTTCACAATTAAACACATATAAGAAGTCATAAATACTAAAAATAAGACTTAAACACTAGACCACTTGAAAACAACTTCTAACACACAAATTCTAAACTTAATTCCATTCTTCATTCGAAGGAACACATTCCTGTCTTTCACTAGTCTCTCCAGGAATATAGAGTCGATAAAATGGATGGTGGTGACGAGCTCTAATACTATCTTCTTCAATCCACTTTTGTTTTATGAACATCGCCTTATCTGCTTCCTCTATATAACTTGTGTGGCTAAATTGCATATTCCATTGCCATCCAATATGCTCTAGATGTGCATGCAACTCAAGTACTTTGGTTTCCAATAAAGCCATAATATTTTCAATTTTGTTGATCTTCATTGATATCCCTTCAATACTAACGGCTAAGAAACCATTATACATCTTTTGTGCACTTTGACTAATGAACCTTTTCCTCATGGTTTCTTCCTTTTTCTTCAAATCCTTCTCCCATGATAAACATTTTCTCTAAATCTCTCTCTTTCTTAGACTTTTAGGGCTAAAAATAATCCGGGGTGAAGTAAATTTTCTCTAAATCTCACTTTCTCTTAATACTTTTAGGGCTAGAAATGATCTGGGATGAAATTTCTTCACAAAACCCTTCTATTTATAGTCCTAAATCCTTCCAATAACTCCTAGACACGTTTAAAAGCTGCCTTGGCACTTTTTTACAAACTAATTGGCAGTTAAACCTTCTATGCATAGAATTAATCTGGAAGAAAACTGCAAACCCAGGGCTGATCCACAAAGGTGATTAAATCTTATTATGAAAGTGGTTGTTAAGAAAGAAATTTTAAAGTGTTTAGATGTTGGAATTATCTACCCTATTTCAGATAGTGCATGGGTTAGTCCAATTCACTGTGTATAAGAAAGGAGGATTAACTGTCACTGTGAATGACCATTATAAGTTAATACCTACTAGGCAAGTTATAGGGTGGCGAATATGCATTGATTATTAAAAATTAAATCTTTCCACTAGGAAGGATTATTTTCAACTACCCTTTCTAGATCAAATGCTGGAAAGACTAGCTGGGCATAATTACTTTTATTTTTTGGATGGATATACCAGTTATTACCAAATTCAAATATCTCCTGAGGATCAAGAGAAAACAACTTTTACCAGTCCTTATGGTACTTTTGCTTTTAGAAGAATGTCATTTTGTTTATGTAATACACCTGCTACATTTCAAAGATGTATTATGGCAATTTTTTGTGATTTAATTAAAAAAGGGATTGAAGTCTTTATAGATGACTTTGTAGTGTTTGGAACTTCATTTGAGTCATGTTTAGAACATTTATTTAAAGTTCTTAAGCGCTGTGAAGAAATAAATTTAGTCCTTAACTGGGAAAAATGCCAATTTATGGTAGCAGGAGGAATTGTATTTGGTCATCAAATATCAGAAAATGGTATGGAAGTAGATCCTACTAAAATTTAAGTGATCGCTAATTTACCTTATCCAATAAATGTTAGGGAAATTAGGAGTTTTTTAGGAAATGTTGGATTCTACATGCGATATATTAAGGGCTTTTCGAAGATTGCTAAGCCTTTATGTCAACTGGAGAAAGATGCAATTTTCAATTTTGATGAGGAATGCCTAAAAGCTTTTAAATTATTAAAAAAAATTTCGCTGTACCAATACATAGTTTCACCAAATTGGGAAAAACCTTTTGAACTTATGTGTGATGCAAGTGATTATGATATTGGAGTTTCACCAAATTGGGAAAAACCTTTTGAACTTATGTGTGGTGGAAGTGATTATGCTATTGGAGTTGTTTTAGGACAAAGATATGATAAAATTTTCAAAGTTATTTATTATGCTAGTAAAAGTCTCTTAGAAACTCAAAAATAATTGAAAAAGAGTTATTAGCAATAGTATATGCCTTTGATAAATTTAGATCATATTTGACACAACTGAAAAATTATTAGCAATAGTATATGCCTTTGATAAATTTAGATCATATTTGATTGGTACAACAACTGAAAAAAGTTATTAGTAATAGTATATGCCTTTGATAAATTTAGATCATATTTGATTGGAACTCATTGTATAGTATATACAGATCATTTTGCTATTAAGTACTTAATGAAAAAGAAGGATACTAAACCAAAACTTATAAGATGGATTCTTCTTTTACAAGAATTTGATTTTGAAATAGTATATCGAAAGAGAACTGAAATCAAATTGCTGATCATTTGTCCAGGTTTGAATTAGAAAAAACACTCTATTTTGAAAAGAAATTATTGAAAATTTTCAGATGAAAAATTGTTCACTGTAAATGAGTGGCGTGTTTTGTGGTATGCAGACATTGTGAACTATATAGTTGGTGGTCTTAAACCCTATGGACTGACATACCAACAAATGAGGAAATTTATTTTTCAAGCTAAGACTTATTTTTTGGATGACCCATATTTATATAAATAAGGAAAGGATCTGATCATTTGAACATGTGTATTATTAGAAGAAACTTATGACATTATCCAAAAGCATCATAATTCTGATTTTGGGGGACATTTTGGTGTTAATAAAACAACATACAAAATTCTACAATCTGGATTTTATTGGCCTACAATTTTTAAAGATGTTAATTCTTATAACAAAACTTATGATAGATGTCAAAGAGTAGACAATATTTCTAGAAGAAATGAGATGCCCCTTAATTATATACTAGAAGTTGAAATTTTTAATGTTTGGGGATTAGATTTCATGGGACCATTTATAACATCTTTCGAAAATTTATATATTCTAATAGTAGTGGATTATGTATCCAAATCGATAGAATTTGTTGCTTTACTTCGATGTGATGCTCAAAGTGTTGCAAAATTTTTGAAAACGAACATATTTTGTAGATTTGGGATGCTGAGAGCTATCATTACTGATGAGGAAAGTCATTTCAGAAAGTCATTATGGAGAACTTATTAAAGAAATATTATATAAATCATAGGATTGCTACTGCTTATCATCCTCAAACAAGTGATTTGACTGAATTGTCCAATCTGAAAATTAAAAGAATTATGGAAAAATCTGTGAATCCAATTAAAATGGATTGGTCAGTCAAACTTGACTATGCTTTGTGGGCTTATAGGACTGCATATAAAACTCATACAGGAATGTCTCCATAGGCTAATATTTGGGAAAGCTTGTCGCTTACCAGTTGAACTTGAGCATAAAGCATATTGGGCTATTAAAAAGTTCAATTATAATTTAATTGCTGGTGAGAAAAGATTGCTACAATTAAATGAGCTTGAAGAGATAAGGAATGAATCTTATGAAAGTG
>JXCR01130165.1:15790-33728 GCA_002079205.1 Phalaenopsis hybrid cultivar
GATTTATAAAGAAAAGATGAAAATGTGGCATTATCAAAAGATTCTTACTAAAAATTTTCAGCCAGGGCAACAAGTTTTACCATATAATGCAAGTTCAAGATTATTTCCAGGCAAACTTAAGTCCACGTGGATGGGCCCATTTGTTGTGATAAAAGTTTATCCTTATGGAGCTGTGGATATTAAAGATCCAGGTAAACTTAAGTCCATGTGGATGGGCCCATTTGTTGTGATAAAAGTTTATCCTTATGGAGCTGTGGATATTAAAGATCCTAATTATAAGAAAATTTTTAAAGTGAATAGACACAGACTAAAACCTTATTATATAGGGGATCACCATAAATATAATGATGGAATGATATTTGGACAACCAGAATGAGCACTGGTTACGTCAGACTGGCGACGTAAAATCAAGGGGGAGGCAACCCAGATCCGACGCTTAAGCGCAACAATTTAATCACATGTGCAAATTTTGATTTCTAGAAGGTGTAACCACAATTTAGTTGGAATAAATGTGTCTTGGTAGTTTCTAGTCATGTCTAGAAGTTATGAGGGGGAATTAGGCCTATAAATAGGAGTTTGTGAAGGAATTTCAACCCAGATTATTTTTAGCCCTAAAAGTCTAATAAAGAGATAAATTTAAAGAAAATGTCTTCATGGGAGATGGATTTGAAGAAGAAGGAAGAAGCCATGAGAAAGAAGTTCATTAGTCAAAGTGCACAGGAGATGTATAACAGTTTTTTAGCCATTAGTATTGAAGGGATGTCGGAGAAGATCAACCAGATGGAGAATATTATATATGTATTAGAGACTAAGGTGCTTGAATTGCATGATCATCTAGAACGTATTGGGTGGCAACTTAAGATGCAATTCAACTATACTAGTTATGTAGAGAAAGCAGATAAGGCAATGTTCCTTAACCAAAAGTGGATCAAAGATGATAGTATTAGAGCTCGTCACCACCATCCATTTTATTAACTCTATATTCCTGGAGAGATTGTTGAGAGACAAGAATTTGTTCCTTCTAATGAAGAGTGGCATTAAGTTAAGTGTTAGGAATTGTGTGTTTGAAGTCATGTTTTTAATTGTGTTAGTGTTATGTCTTGTGTTTAGTGTTTGTGGACATATAAGTGTTTAATTGTAAATGTGTGTTAAGTGCTTTGTACTTAGGAAAATTTTCTCATTCAAGACTATTTGGAGAGAGAACTAAGTGTTAAATGTTGTGTGTTAAGTGTTTTATACTTAGGAAAATTTTCTCATCCAAGACTATTTGGAGAGAAGAACTAAGTGTTAAATGTCTACTTAGGAAAATTTTCTCATCCAAGACTATTTGGAGAGAGAACTAAGTTTTAAATGTGTTTGAAAATTTTCTCATCCAAGACTATTTGGAAAGAGAACTAAGTGTTAAATGTGTTTGTACTTGGTTTTGTACTTAGGAAAATTTTCTTATCCAAGACTATTTGGAGAGAGAACTAAGTGTTAAATGTGTTTGTACTTGTTTGTGAATTAATATAAGTTTATTTTTAATGAAGTTTGTGTTATTTTTAGCCTCAAATTGAATTAATTATTATAGAGAATTTCGAGACAGAAGGGAGTTACAAGAAGTAAAAATAGTCATTTATGTGCTATGAGACCATTTAGGGGCGGTTTACATAGGCTAATGTGCATTTTACTTAGAATTAAAAATTTCACAAATTGTGCACTGGCGCCTAAGCGCCACATCACGCGCTTAAGCGCGAGCCAAACCGAGAGGCAGGTGCCCAAGTGCCACTTAAACATGCTTAAGCACCGGTTCACAAAAACCGGTTCGTGAATGGTTAAAAGTGAATTTTAANGAAAACCGGTTTGCGAAAGATTAAAAGTGAATTTTTGGTCCAAAAATGTCATTTTTAATGCCTCCTATCATCTTCCCCAACTCGAGTTCGTGATTTTGAGGGCTAAGGCAAGTGAAATTTGGAGATTTCTTGGTAGAATCAAGTGAGATTTGCTAAATCCAAGTTCCTTGAGGTAAGAGCTTTACTTCTATGCAAAAACTTTGGATTTTCACCATATATTTTAAGAGCATTTGGATGATTTCAAAAATTTACTATTCGTGGTGAAAAGTGAAGAAAAATCTATGGAAATTGCTTGGGAAGTTTAGTTAGTGCTTTTGGAAGTTTAGTTTAGTGATTTAAACTTGATTTTTAAAGTTATTTTTGGAATTTATCAAATTTGTAGAATGACACCAAGAATGAAAAGGAGCAAAGGAAAGAGCCCATTTGATTCGAGCAAATTTGTCAGTTAAAAAGCTCAGGATCGATATAGTGACACTCTACAGTCACAAAAATTGATTCAAGAGCAATGTTTTAAAAGTCCAGGTTGAGAAGTGGAAGACCTAATAGTCCGCCGACAGTGGGAACAGTTCTTTTGTTTCTCTGTTGTCGCTGTAATTTCTGTTGTAAGGGAGTTTTATGCAAATCTCTCAGAGGCTGAGGACGATCGAGTTATGGTTCGAGGGAAGTTGGTATCTTTTACTCCAGAGGTAATCAACTTGTTTTACCATTTACCACTGGAGACTTTGTGTTTTTATGCAAATTATAGTCCTACGGAAGCAGAATTGGACGAGATCATATCTTATTTTACTACTGGAAGAGGACTTGGAAGATTACAAATGAGAGGAGAGTAAATTTTCTAATGTCAAAGTTGTGTGCACCATCAAAGGCTTGGCACTATTTTATATTTGCTTGTTTTTTTCCTATAAATCATCTCAGTGAAGTGACCAAAGAGAGAGAGCGACGTTGAATTATTGTACTCAAGAGGGAAAGCCCATCAACATTGGGGCTTTAATCTATCACACAATCATCAGTTCAGCTGTTGTTGCTACTACTGTAGGTATGGGATTTGCTTCGTTGATATTTTCTTTATGTGAGCAGGCTGGAGTAAAGTGTGATAGTTGGGAGGAAGTTCTGTTGCTTCTAAAGCCCATTACAAAAGTGAATGTGAAGACTTATTCAGAGCATTCGATTTTTGACTGGAGAGGAGGATTTTCCAGGAGCTATGGATTAGAGATGTCTACTGCATCTACCTCTGCTGTATCTTCATCAAGACCACCTGCTTCATGCGCTTCTACATTTCGAGGTGAGTCAACTAAGATTCAAGAGCAGTTATTACAGAAGATGATGACTCATATCCACTTTACCGGTGATAAAGTTCAAAATCTAGAACATTTTGTTGAGCATACAAATAAGTATAATAGGAGAAAGAGTGACTTCGAGGAGAAATTATACCCAGCTCTGGAGGGCCTGATTAGAAATGACCCAGGAGTATTATTTCCTCAATATCCTCATTATCCTGACTATGAGCCTAAATAAGAAGGGTTTAGTGGCGATTCTGAGAGTGGAGAGGAGTAGAGATGAGAGATGATGTGTTGGACTTGATTTGGTTTGATGTATTGTTATGTTTGTGTTTTGTTATGGACTCTGTGATGTAGTACTGCTTTAGATGCAATTATGTGATGTTGTAGACAATGTTTTATGTTGTGTTTTGAATTTTTATGTTCTATTGTTGTTGTGATTAATGTGCTAGATAGTATTTTGTTTTTTAAATTTTAAGGTAGTAACTGTTTTTGTTTTTAGTACTGTGGATTGGTTAGTTTAGATATTAAATTAATTCCATGTCTTTTTTTTAAGTTAAAAATCTTGTTAGCTTAGATCTTAATTTTAAAATTTAGAAACTACTACCGTGTATTTTTCTTTTATCATGTTAGTGTGTTGTTTGCTTTTATACCCACTGTTTAGAAGTCTATTGATCTCTACATGTTAAACTAAACTAAAAATGTTAGAAAATTTGATCAAAAATTAGTTTTACTCACGTTTTTAGTTTTATACTTGTATAATTAGGATGTAAAAATTCCTATTATCATGTTATTTCAATTTTCATTCCTGCCTATAAAATTATCTGATGTTAAACTGTTTAATCTGTTAAAAAAAATTAAGTTTGGGGGAGGGATGAAAAACATTTTCAAAACTTGAATTTTGTTCTAAAATGAATTTGAAATTTAAAAGAAAAATTGATTATGTAAATGAAGTTATATTAGGGAAGTAAAATTTGATTTTAGAAAGGAGTAAGAAACTTAGTTAAAATTTCAAGTAATGAAGAAAAACTTTAAGTTAAAAATTTTTAGTATAGAAAATGATTAATATAAGTGACTGTCTTTAGTAAGGAAAATTGTATTTTTGAAAAATTTAGATAATTTAGACTTTTATTTTTAATACTTTAAATCTTTAGTAAGAAAAATTATATTTTTAAAAATTTTAGATAATTTAGACTTTTATTTTTAATACTTAAATTTCTTTTAATAAAATGATTTTCAAAAACTACTATTATATTTATAAGTAAAAGTTTTACATCAAGACTTTGCTTTAGGAAAGGAGAAGTGGAATTCAAAATCATTAAGGGTCTATCCAAATATAGTAATCCTTTCCTGAAAAAAAAAAGAAGAAGAAGAAGAAAAAGAAAAAGAAAAGAAAAAGAAAAGAAATGTAAGGGAGGTGAAGCATGAGGATTAGTGTCTAAACAAAAATTGGTTCTACATTTAATCTTTTTAAAGTATAAGACTTGATAAAATCTTAAACTTATAAATATAACATAGTAAGTAAAATTATTTTTAATAAGAAATTTTAAGTAGAGAAAATAAAAGAACTAAATTCTAAATTTAGAGTATTTACAAAATTTATGAATTAGATAGGAACTCATATTTTCATAGTTCTTAACATTAAAAATTTTCAAACTTTAAGTTGGTCTCATTTACTAATTATTTTTTTCAAATCTAG
The DNA here is from genome assembly GCA_002079205.1 of Phalaenopsis hybrid cultivar. Lineage (NCBI taxonomy): Eukaryota > Viridiplantae > Streptophyta > Magnoliopsida > Asparagales > Orchidaceae > Phalaenopsis > Phalaenopsis hybrid cultivar. Next base: position 20,599 of record JXCR01130165.1, read on the forward strand.
ACTATTATATTTCTAAATCTAAATTTTAGTAACTCCAAAAGAAACTCATATACATATCATACATATTTGGTTTTTAAAGATTGAAGTGTCACTTGAGGACAAGTAACATTTTAAGTTTGGGGATTTTGATACACATAAAATAGTGTTTTTAGACAAATTTTTATACCTATTTTTTAGAGATTGCGCTTTAATCGAAGGTAATTTTATGTTCTTCTTGAAAATACAAGTAAAAATGGTAAAAATGCTTAAAGGAGTGAAAAAGAATCAAATTTGGAGCAAAAAGGTGAAAAATTGTGTAAAAGGGTTTTGGCGCCTAAGCACGAGATCCGGCGCTTAAGCACCGGTTAAACAGAGAAGGTCGCATCTAAGCGCCGAGACCCCGTGCTTAAGCGCCAATGGCACTTACTAGACGAGTAAGATTGGTTTTCATGAATTTCAAAGAGGTTTTCGAGGCACTCATTGGCTTAATAGGTGGTTATAACCACCATGGATGAAAATTATCATGAAAGGATGCGTCTTTTAAACAAATACATCAAATCAATACATATTTTGAAGAGATCCCAAGGCATCTCTTGGAAAACTATAAAAGAAAGAAGAGAGGACTTAGAAAAAATATTGGCAAGAAAACTATAAAAGAAAGAAGAGAGGACTTAGAAAAGAGTCCTGAAAATATTGGCAAGTTTTGAAAGTTCTTTTCTGACGAGTTAGTTCAGAGAGATTTTCAAGAACCACTTTTTGTTTACTTTATCCTTTTTGTTATTTTGTTTTGAGTGAATGTAAAAGAGAAGAGATTCAAAGGAACTTCAAGAGTTTGGTGGAGGACTTGAGATAAGTTTTTATCTTTTTATTTTAGACTTCTTTTGGAATCTTCCCTGCCTAGTCGGTCTTCAGAACTATTCAAACTTTAAATTAGCCAATGTTCTTTGTAGCATCTCTAGAAAGGGTAAAGAATATTATTGCTCCTATTTGGCACAACACAATTTGCATACTTCTACAACAGAATTCCTATACTTATTATTGATTCATGATAAGAAGAAAGATATTTTCAAATTAAGTACTTTTCTTCTACAAAAACTTTAGTTATCTTTTTAAGTTGTTACTGTTTAGTTAAAATATCAAAAATACCAAAAATATTTAAATTTTCAATTCCTACAAAAATTGTTTTTTAGTTTAAGTAGTTTTCTTTTAAAAAATAGAAAAACATTCTAAAAAGTGCATATTGCATAATCTTCCTTATGGGTTTGATATTCAGGTCTTAATAAAAAAGTCCTATATTACTTGGTTACGATATGTATACTTGCGTAGTATCCCAATATAAATATATAAAATTAAAAATTTAAATTCTTATTTTTCTTCAGGATCAAGTTTTTGGTTTTATTGTAAAATCAGGAAATATAAGTGAAAAATACCATCAGAACTATTGTTATACTGTGCATAAGCATTAAGTCGGGATCACTACCCAACCCTAAGTCATATCTTGGTGGGTCTTTATTGACTCGGTTAAGGATGATTTTGTCAAGCAAAATATATTAAGTTTAGTAGACCTCTGAGGTATCTAACTTCTTTGGAGAAAGAAGCAAGTCCATTCTTCCCTCTCACTGCTTGGTGAAAAGTCTCGACCTCATTTAAACTTATTATGTTGCTTAATAACTCATCCTATAAATACCTTTAATGCTCAGTGAACATTGATGTTTTCAATTATCCCTAAGAGTAGGGTAGTTATCACTTATAATTTAATTTGAGGATTATGTAGGTGAAGACCCTTTAAGGGGGCAAGTTAATGTTATAAAAACACTTAGCCAACTTTTTAATTTGAGCTTGTAGTGTTTAAAAGGTGTTCAATTTTAATTGTTTACTTTTCTAATCCTCATTTAATCAGATTTGATTTAGCTTAGGTCACTACAAAGCCCTTAAGATTTTGTTAGATATCTTAGTTATTAATATTTTAAAAAAGATTGAATTTTTAGGTGATGATGATTCATTATCAAATATTTTTAAAAGTCATTTGAATCATTAAATATGGGTATTAAATTGGTGAGTTATTAACACCCAAATCCATGCCCCTGAGTTTAGGATAATTTAATTTGATAGACCCCCAAAGTTTGATAATTTAAGGAATTTACAAATTTAGCCTTTAATTAATAAAAGTGAGATTGGTTTCTACCAATTAATCCCCTGTGTTTCATTCATCCAAATATGTTAATCAAGATCAAAGGTTGCACATTTTCACTTTTTGAATTAAGCCTAAATGTTAATTAAGGCCAAATTTTCAAAATTACACTTTTGTCCCTAAGGCTCTATCACTTTATAATTTGTCAAATTTAATTCAAATGACTTTAGAATTTTTATCCCACCTTACTCATGGGTTAATTAAGACATCAGAGGAGAGAATGTGATTTTTCAAAATTTAATTTAATTTACACACTTATTTTTATGCAAAAATAGGATTTTTAAAAGAAAAATCCATACCTTGACCAAGGCAAAGCATAATCTCTTGAAATTTTTATTGGAGGTATACTTAGTCTAGAGAACTATTGGGATAAAATTTCATGATTTATTTAATTATAATTGAATTTTAAGAATCATTTTATTTTCTGGAGCATTTATTTATTATAAAATATTTTAAATGTGGAATCTTAAGTTTTTTATTTTTATTAAATATTTCTAAGGTCAAGGAAACTAAAGAAACAAATTTCACCTTTTTTGAATTTTTCTTTGAATTGTTAGAATTATTTTAGTGAAAATACAGTTTTGACCTTTAAAGATTATTTTAATCTTCAAAATTCAATATCTTCACTTAGAAAATTAGGGAAAATATTCCAATTGTTCATAAGTGTTTAGGCAACAATTTAGAACATTTCCATAAATTTTGTTATTTTTGTGATTTTTATCACTTTTTAATTATTTATATATTAAGGAAAGGCTTAAAAATGAAATTTTTATTTTAATTACAAATTTATTTTTAGAAAATCCCTCTAATCATAGAGAACTCCAAAAACTAATTCATATAATTTTTTAGTTATATTTTAATTGTTAAAAATCATTTTAGTGTTAAAAATGGAATTTAACTTAGAAAATCATTTTGAGTTATCAAATGAGCTCTAAATATTTTTAAATTTTTATGAGGAGTTCTCTAAACTTCAAATTACAGTGGAGAGATAATATCAAGTCATTTTGATGTTTATATTTCCCAAAATTGATTTTCTTTGTGTTTTAGGGTTTGTGAAAGTTAAGTGCATTTTTAATGACTTGACTCATGAAACATTTTTCAATGGGTTTTCTAGTCATGGGAAACCTTTCAAATCTTTCTTGGAATTTTCTAAGTAACATGCTAATTATTATGATTAATTTATGCAAGTAATTGACATAAACTTGAAAAATATGGATCTCTGTCTAGAGATCTCCTTTAAGTTAAAAAAAATCAAAGAATATTCCCTAAGATAGAGGCAACAACATGCCAAAATTTCAAGTCATGGTGAAATGTCTACATGCATGGAGAATCAAAAGACTCAAAATAGGTTTTAATTAATTAAAAATAAAATATGCTTCAAATCAACTTCAAACCATTTTCACATTGTTCTTCTCTGTTTACTGAGCAAGAGGGTATTTTCATTTTATTTTGGTGATTTTTCTGCACCAAGATATGAATTTTTAAAGTTTAGGGAATTAAATAAATAAAAAAAGCCCTATTTTTTCTACTTAAGTGATGCGGCACCGCGTCAACCTACGGCGGCTCCGAAGCTCCACGCGGTACGCAGCAATTTAACGATGCCTTCCATGCCAGCAGCCATGCGTCTCACCTTTTCGTTCCGTCTCTCCATCCGGCGCGATCAGAGTTGTCCGTGCAATACAAGCGTAATCCAATGGCGCGTGGTCATCGTTCCCGATGCCCTAGCCCGAGAATCGTATATTTTCAAACTTTGATATTTCACTCATTTCTTAACCAAATCAAGTGAAATTTGTTTTCAAATGCTCGTCTTGACTAGTAAAACATATCCATCTGGTAAACATGCCATGAAACTAACCCTAATCAAATGGAGAATCAAAATAGGCTCTAGAAGAGGGGAAGTTCAATAGCTTTGCTCTGAGAAGAGAAGCTTCAATCAGAGCTGCTCGGCACATTCATGGAGGTCCAAGGAGGCTAGAGATTGAGCCTCTTGCTGTGGTGAAAGGTCTAGGTATGAATTTGACCAAGCTCAATTTCAGGTGTTGGTCTAGAGCTATGCTAGGGGCTCTGTATGAGGGGAATTTTATGAGGCTTCCTCTTCTTTCACTATGGTGATGGTGTGGGTGAGTTTAATTGGAGTTTGGTGGACTGTGGAGCTATGGGGAGTTCTGTCTTGGTTTTGGGAGAAGTTTGAGCTCCAAATTGAGCTTACACAGTGGGGATTAGTGAGGGAAAATGGTTGGCTTGAGCTGAGGAAAACTCAAAGAGGTTGTGGGTTCAATTTGAAGGTCTCTCTTTGAGAAAATTTCAGCACCTCTCCCCTTGGCCATGGAAGTGAGTTTTTATAAAAACGGTCAATGGTGGTTGACCCAAGGAAAATATGTTGAGATTTTTATACCTATTTTATACTGATTTTTAATGATATTGCACTTTAAAGAAAGGTATTTTTGATGTTTTGTTTTAGGAACGATGAATTAGGGTCATTAGAGCAAAAAGATGCAAAAAGGAGCGAATTTGGAGCGAAAAAGACAAAAATGTGGAAATTTGAACTAGGCCGCCGACGGCGCCCTCGACCCCGCCCCCGACGAGTTTTTCCCGATGCTACAGGACAAAATTATTTAGAAGCCCGCCGACAGCGCCCTCGAGGCTGCCGACGGCGAGATCGACTGTTATGCCTACTCAAGCTTTGGATGAGGCCAAATTTTAAAGGGATGCTTAGTCAACTCTTGAGAAAGCTCATCCACAACTTTAAAAGTCTATTTTGGCCAAAAATTGGAGAGCCTGGAGAAGGAAGGAAAGAATCTAGGGAGTAAAGGAAGTGCTAGAGGNAATAGAAGTTTTTTTGTATTTTAAACGTGTCATTGCTTCATCATCAGGTGTAAACTCTGCATATCCCTTGTTCATATCGGCAAAAAAATTATAATTATCATAGCTGGTGATGAGTTTTTTATGAATATCATAAATTCAAGAAAATCATGTACATTACACATATGAAAGATATTAAGTAATAAAATGATCAAATATTAGTAGAAAAATTAAAAGAAGTCTATAACTAACTCATAGAAAATGAAATGTTGACAAAATTTCAAATAAACAAACCATGCAATTATGATAAGTTTCTATGGAAGGAAAAACTCTAAAAAAACTAAATAAAATGACTTTAAAAGAGTTGTTGTGAATTATGCACATTTCAAATTAACCAAATATAAGAAATTTCAAAACTTTAAGACATTCATCATTAACAATTTTCAAATATTTATTCTAAAGCTTAATCTATCCATAATATCCTTTTGTATGAATTTGTATGTCACTAAACTATAAATCACAGATAAAATCATCATCAGTGCGCTAATATGCTAATTCCTAGAAAGAATAATACTAACATAATTCACCAAGAACTATATTTTTTAAATTGCTCAATTGGTGCATCAACTATAGAAGATGATTTTTTTCAATTTCGAATCCACTCATATGCTCAATCTCCAGTAGAAATTGAAGCTTAAAAATGATCACATGCTCAATTTCATTTCCAAACTTCAATTTTAGCTTTTGCTCGGGCATAGATTCAGGCCCATGAACATGTTCTACAATATATGCATATTCAAACTCGAACTCATCAAATTTAATTTTTTAAGGTTACTGCAAATCATTTTCTACATCTAAAATATCCTCAAAAGAATAATCATGAACTACAATATCTTTGATAAAATCATAATCAACCATCCATAATTCTTACCTTGGCATAGGCTTTAGATGAAATATATTAGAGCACTCCTTAAGAATAAGCACACTCTTGATAGATCAGGGTAGTTGTATAATTCCATTATATTAAAGCTATGCATAATGTCTCATGCAATATTTTTGGTCAATAGTTTTATCTATAATTACTCATTCATAGATAATGTAAATAAATTGTTCGATAGTTTTGCTACAATCTAGTTTATCTATGCATAACACTGAAGCATGCGATATTAGCGTTACTTAAAATCATAAAATTTATCAGACAATCGATCCCTAGATCACCAAATGATAAGTATTGCTAATTAAACTTATATTCATATCAATTCATTATGACTTAATAATAACATTTTGCCAAAATAATTAAGCATGTCCTGCTAGTTTTGATTTGGCAAAATCAACTTTTTAAGAATTGGATGGATTGTATTTTTCAAGAAAATCTTCTAAATCATTGCTCAATTCTAAAAAAGATTCTAAGAATATACCTCCCATTAATGATAAGAATTTGTTTTTAAATCTCATGATAGTTACAATGCGTCCTTCCATCACACCAGATACTATCATATTTAAATTGTCTTATTTTTTAATCTTTTAATGGCCTGATTAATGTCTATCAGTTTCATAATGGTCTCAAATTCCAATTTAATGTAAGATAATTGAGGGTTAGGTTCTCTTAATGCAACTAGAATGGTGTGAAGAATATAAATAATGCAAGGAAAATTAGGATTCATATATTGCAACCATTAGATAAGTCAAAAACATGTTTTCTATAAATTTAAAAAGCAACTACTGTAATTAGAAGCAAGTCAACTTAGTCGGTTAGTTGAGGCTTAAACATCAACCAAGAGGTTTGGGTTCGAAATTCACATATGTTGCGCGTGTGTATTGTGATTAGAACCCGAACAATAATAAGATCGAATAAATTCAAGAAATTTAAGCTAACATAAATTTAATTTGTAATTTTAATTCAATTCACAGATAAATTCTCAATAATGTTGAATTGTAAATTAAATATAAAACACTAGCAACCAGTAACAAAATATCCAAAAAATATATCAAAAATAAATAACTGATGTAAAAAAATTTCAGGCTTCTTGTCATTACAACAAGATAACTTCTGCTGAAATTAAAGAGTCGCACTTGTACCGTGCTCAAAGGAATTACAAGTCTAACTTGTCACTCAAGATAAAAATTTGGAGAAAGAATTTTTTATTCAATCAAACTAATAGTTTATATGCCTAAGAACATCATCTATAAACTTCCCACCTTTAGATTAGAAGATATGTTTGGAACAATATCAGCCTATTCTGATTCCAAAAAACTATCGAATTCAGACGATAATCGACAACAACAACAAAGCCTTAATCCCACTATGTGGGGTTGGTAATTCAGACGTTAATCATACCCAAAAATTAGGAATTTAAAATAGTCACAAGAAAAGATTTTTTCCACTAAAGGAAGTTAAACCCCCAATTTGAATATCACATGAAACAGCCTAGAATTATCCATAAAGAACAAAGTTATACAGTGGCCCAAAGAAGGTACTACAATCCCACAACAAGAGTGATGCAATAGTCTCACGTCACTACACAATTTATCTACAATTCTTTTCACAACAATAATTTCAGCCATAGATATATTGCCTAATTTTCTTGGAGAACCGAAGTAAGAATTTCATTTTCTATGTTAGGCTCTGATACCATAATTTTAAAGGAAGTATTGAACCTATAGAAAGAATAAATTTAATACCAGCCTAAGGTTTCTAAGAATGCAAACATATCTCCTACACCGCCTAAACCCTAAACAAGTACCGAAACAATGTTAGCCAAAAATTATCAAAATTATACTACATCTTTACTAATGGTAAATACAAATATATTTTTAGAAGATAGTAGTACTCATAGATAGTGGAAGTACAACTTCAGTAATAATANACCTAAACCCTAAACCCTAAACCCTAAACAAGTACCGAAACAATGTTATCCAAAAATTATCAAAATTATACTACATCTTTACTACTGGTAAATACAAATATATTTTTAGAAGATAGTAGTACTCATAGATAGTGGAAGTACAACTTCAGTAATAATANTAATTAATTTAATACCAGCCCAAGGTTTCTAAGAATGCAAACATATCTCTTGCACCACCTAAACCCTAAACAACTATCAAAACAATGTTATCCAAAAATTATCAAAATTACACTACATCTTTACTAATGGTAAATACAAATATAATTTTAGAAATAGTAGCACTCATAGAAAGCGGAAGTACAACTTCAGTAATAACAAAAAATTATTTACCAAGAAAATTTACCAAATATCACTCAACTAATATTACTACATATCTAGTAGGAAATCATACTTTAGACTTTAATCAATGTTTAAAAAATAGTGAAATTCAATTTTTTCTTAATTTTGAAACATATGAGCTCACAGATAAATAATTTACCACTTATTTAGTCCATAAAACTAAAGATAAAAAGTTTATCTTAGGACTTCATTTTATTTTAAATGATAAAGGACAGATGAATATAAATAAAAACTTTTTAACAATAAGTAAAAATACCTCAACAATTTATACAAATAAACACCCGAGTTACGCGGTGGGTTAAAAGGAAACAATACAACAAAAATCTTAGAAATAAAAAACCATTCAGACATAGATATAGAAGTTTTAGATTATTTAACTACATATTATAAACAAGATATTATTTCAACATATCAAATTCCAAAACCCTTAGAAAAAAATATTTCAACTAGTTGAACAAATTCAAATAATTGGCGAAAACCCTTTAAAACATTGGTAAAAAGATAAAGAATTAGCAAATATTCCAATAATAAATAAGGATTTAGTCATAAGAACTAAATAAATAGAATACAGTCCTTTAGACAAAACATAAATTAAAATTCAAATAAAAGAATTAAAAGATGTTTAATAAGACTATCAAACTCACAACATACACATCTGTCGTTTTTATGATAAGAAATCATGCGGAAATAATAAGAGGAAAAACTAAAATGGTAATTAATTATAAAAGATTAAATGACAAAACCGAAGATGATGGATACAAAATACCAGATAAAAATATGTTAATAAATTTAATACAAAATAAACGCTATTTTAGTAAGTTTGACTGTAAATCAGGATTTTGGCAAATTAAATTAGATGAAGAATCAATTAAGTTGACAACATTTACCACACCATTAGGACATTATGAATGTTTGATAATGTTTTTTGGATTAAAAAATGCACATAGTATTTTTTAGAGGAAAATAGATAATATATTTAAAAATTTAGACCATGTATTAGTATATATAGATGATATATTAGTACATCCCATAATTTAAAAGAATATTACAAACATGTAGAAGAAGTTTTTAGACTATGTATACAACATGGAATAATTCTATCTAAAAAGAAAATAGAGATATCAAAAGAATATATAAATTTCTTAGGACAAAAAATAGGGAAATGTGAAATTGAATTACAAGATCACATCTCTAAGAAAGTTTTAGATATTCCAGATTAAATAAAAAATACAAAAGAATTACAAAAATCCTTATGATTACTAAATTATGTCAGATCATATATCAAAGATCTAGGAAAAACCATTAAATCTTTATATAAAAAGACTTCCACAACAGATCAAAAATATTTTAATATTGAAGATGTTAAAATAATACAAAAGATTAAAGAACAAGTTAAAATTTTACCTAAATTAACTCTACCCTTAGAATCAGATTATAAAATTATAGTAGTAGATGTCTCCCAAGAAGGATGAGGAGTCGAGCTTAGAGTTAAACCATATGAGTAAGCTTATCAAAATATAGAAAAATTATGTAGATATGCTTCAGAAAGTTTTAGACAATTATTACAAAATACAACATCATTAGATTATGAGATATTAGGAGTAATAAATGCTTTAAATACATTTCATCTTTTCTTACAACAAAAATTTACAATAAGTAATGACTATGAAGCTATAGTTTATTTTACAAAAATAAAAACAAAAAGAAAATATATAGCAGAAGATGGATAAATTTTATAACCAATATTGAAGGAAATGGATACAAAGTAGTTTTTGAACATGAAAAAGGAAAATATAATTTAACAGATTTTCTTTCCAAAGCTATAAAATATCCAAAAATAAATCTAAAATCTACGGATTTTAGATCACCATAATTTGATGTTTTTCCAATAAAACATCACTTACGAAAAATAAGAATTTATCTTTGGATAAATTCAGTAGCAATATTTTGTTTATATGCTTTATATGCAGGTACAATGACAACATTGAAATCTTCACAAGCCCAGATTTCAATGCCCCAGAATTTAGTTCATTACGGTCACTTAATTTTGCCAAGTCGTAATAGAACCAATTTACAATTTAGACCAAAAGTGGCAATCCCAAGACCACTTAATATTTTTCAAACAATATTATTAGATAACCTATGACACAATAGATCAGACACAGGAGCAATGATTAACACTCTTAATTGTCTGACTATGTGCTTTATAGGAATAAATGAAGAACCCATGTTTCTTCAAAATCAGATCAAAAATAAAGAATTGGATGTATCTTCGAGCTCCATATCTTATATCCGAAGACACCAGTAGATCTGTAAAGTCTAGTCATTTCTAATCAGGAACTCAAAATTAAGAGTTTTGAACTCAAAATTGAAGAGAAAAAATAAAAAAATATTTAGCTCTTAAAGATAAATATAATAGTCTTTTAGAAGATAATAATTATTTTAAGAATGTAATCATTGATATTTCTGAAAATAATTTGATGAAAAATTTACAGTATCTCTATCTCCCCGCCCCGAGATGGATGATAATATCCGAAGGAAAATATTTTTATATACAAATAAGTCTAAAAAAAAGGAGATGATTGAATGCCAGAGGGATATGATAAACAGATATAACACTAAACATATTCATGAGCTAAGAATATCATATTCCACTATTATCATAGAAACACTTAAAGTAAACCTAGTTTTGCTTTCTGCGGACTTATTAATTTGTTTAAATTCTGTAGCACATAGAAATAGTTATTCTATTCAAAAGATTTTTTAAAATGAATTTTTAGGAAAGGTAGTTATTATGAAGGATAAAAATTTAAGCTCTCAAATCAAACAATTTGAGCACAATGAATTAACAAGAATTATTTTATTTTTATTTGAAAATTATGGAGTGATCGCAATTACTCTAATCATCCGATCATTACCACCTACTTGTGAGGGCTTGACCCAAGGGGCCAAGCATATCATCAAAATTCATACTGGAAGAAGATTTACGAATTTTATCCAGCCCGAAGAACCTCATGCTAGAAGAATCATTGATGAAAATATCAAAGAAAGTTTGCACAACTTTAAAAATTATTTAATTTCTCGATGGAATAACGACATCTCAAAGCCTTTTTCTGTTCATGACGCTAGCATTTCATGATGATTCTATCATCATATTTGTTCATGAAAAAAGTCGAAGGAAAAATTTTTAGATTCAAGATATATGCAGATGACGCTAATAATATTGAGCAATGTAAAAATAAATCTGAAATTCAAGTTGTTCATGATGGAGATCATTATCCTACTTTGGTTCTCCAAGAAAATTATAATACTTCAGTTCAAAGTCCTATACAAATACCAGACGATGCAAATGATACATGGATAGAATCTCTATATGATATAGCAATTCAAAATATGGAAAATGCTATGGAGTCGTAATGATTATCTCTCAAAGCTTTTCAGAAGAAGGTAAAATGATATCATTATGTTTTACTCAGTAGAGCATCCAATTACTCAGTGGAGTATCCAATTACTCAGTGGAGAATCTTCTTTTCAGAAGATGAGTACAATTTAGCATCAATTTGTTTTACTTTTAAAGGGTAAAAAATGTGGCGGGTCTTATGAGTCTCACTATTATTTTGTGTGTTTAAATCTTTCTGTAAGAGTTTGTTTTACTTTTCATAAGTGGGGAATAAAGGAGGGTCTCACTCTCCATTTAGTGTGCTCTTTCTGTGAGTGAAGAATATTTCAGAAACCACTCATGTTATCTTTTCTCACTTATAAATATAACACAAGTGATGCAATGAGGCTTCGAGCAACCACTCAAGCCTCATAGCATTTAAGTGTTGGAGAGCCTGAAAGTCAGAAATCTCAAATCCTGTAAGAATTTCTCTGTAATTATTTTCTATTAATGAATGTTTGAAGTTTATCATGACTATTTGTGAGTAGTTCTTAGTTCCTCCCCGCAGGCGAGATGTCTTAAAGAAAGTCCTTAATCTTTAATGATCAAACATAGACATCTATTCTCCGAGTACATATAAAATATATTTCATATGTGGTAATAGCTTACAACCTTATGACCGAAGTCATGGTGTATGTTAAGATGATAATGTTATGATACAAGACCCGTCAAACCTATGGCGTTTAGAACATGCTTCTTTGTTGTCATCTAGAAGTATAATTTAATCTGTCGGTGTATGTTGTTCTATGCATTAAATGGAATAAATGAAGTCAGAATAAGATTATATGTCTGTATTTGAGGTGATCTTCATATGGAAATCCTTCAAGGAAAAGCCTCCACCCACAGGGAAGAACATTTAAATTTATAAAAAACTCAATAAACAAAAATAATAATCTTTAATGGAAAAAAATTATTGACTATTTAGGAAGTCAACAAGCAGTAGAATTTATAGGAGAATTTTATTTTAAAACTTTTCAAGAATAGCTAGATGAACTTAAAAATGTAAATAAAAATGAATTTGAAAAAATATTATTAGCAACAGAAATAACTGAAAATATTTTAGCTTTAAAAGATAAATGATAATGGTTTTATAATAAATTTATAACAGGAAAAACATTTTTATATAGTAATTTAGCTTTCGAATTTTAAAATGACATTATGATTACCTGCACAAGTTATAAGAAATCAGATAAATATAAAACCAATAAAATCTAATTTTATTAAAGAGTTAACAAAAATTACCGGAAAAAAAAACTATTTTAAAAATATTAAGAGAAGATTTAAATAAAACTATAGAAAAAATATTTGAAAGACTTAGAGAAGTAATGTATGAATGTCCACACAAACGATTTAAAGAACACAACAACAACAACAACAACAACAACAAAGCCTTAATCCCACTACGTGGGGTCGGCTACATGAATCCTTTTTCTCCATTGCGTCCTATTTAGTGTCATATTTTCATTTAGTTCTA
>JXCR01130165.1:35961-48194 GCA_002079205.1 Phalaenopsis hybrid cultivar
GACCTTAGGAATAATCACTCAAATAGATTTGAAAAATCTTTCAGAAAAAGTAATTTCTGGAAAATAAATTGTTCCCTATAAACCAATAAGCTACAAAGTATGGTAAAAAAAATATTAAAAGATAGAAATTTTACTTTTAGATATAAAAAGAATTATTTTGATAAGAGTAAATCTGAAGAATTCGAAATATATAAAAATAATCTAGAAGAAGCCAAAAAATATCATGAGGAATCTATAGGATTAACAAATTATATAGGAGTTCAAGGAAGTGATAAAATTTATCCAAAGATATTAAATTGTCAAACAATCATATTAATAAGGTTATATGAAAAAATTATCAATATAGAAAATAAATTAAAGATATTGAAGTAAAGGACCTTAGGAATAATCACTCAAACAGATTTGAAAAATCTTTCAGAGAAAGTAATTTCTGGAAAATAAATTGTTCCCTATAAACCAATAAGCTACAAAGTATGGTAAGTAGACAAGACCCTCTAAATTTATTTAAGAAAAATTATAACAAATTTGGTCAAAAAATTTCAGAAATAATAGATATAGAATCTCAGTTAGACAAATTTAATAATGGAAAAATAAATTTAATTAAGGTTAAAAAGAAAATGTATGAAAATCATATATTATCAAAATCTTCTATAATCCAAACATTATCAGAACAGAAGGTAAGTTGTGTATCAGATTTAGAACAAATAAGTTTACCAGCAATTAATAGAGATGATTGGGAACAAATAAGACAGCAAAAAATGTCTCAAATTCATATAGAATTAATTATGATTGGAATAAAAGGTTTACATAGGAAAAATTTAGGAACAAAACCTTAATAATATTATTTGACAATAGGTGGAGTGATTTATCAAAATCAATTATAGGATCTTTGAAGTAAAAATGAATGATAATGGGGCTATAATTTATTTCGTTCCGGATTTCATAATGGAAACCAAGGAGTGTGTGAAACACCTTAAAATAGGAATTATAACTAAAGGATATAATATTACTCATGTCAAAATAATTCCTTGTATTTCTAGAAGTAAAATTTCTATCTTTTTAATATTTTCTTTTGTTTTCTCTAATAGTTCTTTAGCTTTTTTAGGTTCTATTAACATTTTATTTATTTGGCTACCATCTTCTAAAATTATATTTGTATTTACCATTAGTAAAGATGTAAAATAATTTTGATAATTTTTGGATAATATTGTTTCGGTGGTTGTAATTTTATTATTAGTAAAATCTACTTTATTTATTTCTTTAATATCCTCTGGATCATAATTTATATTTTGTTGAGAAGATTTTTCACTTTCTGATGTTGTAATTATCTTTTTCTTTTTTATAGCAATTTTTATTTTCTTAACTTTGAATATAATTTTTTGTTTATCTTTTTTATATGTTTGTATTAGCTCATTCTGAAGTTTTTCTTGACTTTTACATTGTTCTTCTATTTTTCCTATTCTGAATAGAATTTTATCATTACTTGAATTTTTTCTATCTCAAAATTTATTTTTGTAATATTGTAGATATGTCTGAATATCCTTTTCTTTGGGTTTTATAAAATTCCTATGTTCTAAATTATGTTTTTTCTTTAAACATAAATGACATAATTCTATAAGACATAATTGACAACGAAACCTATGACTTTTATCTAGAAAATAATTACAATAAATATATTCTTTAATCATGCTACATTTTCCTAATTCAAAAAGATGATCACAATTTTTCATTTTATATATCTAAATTCCCATTGTTTAAATTTCATCTATCTAAATTCCACATATCTACTGCTCTAATTAATCCTTCCATATTATATTCTGATGATATGGATTCTATTTCACTTTCTTCTATAATTGTATCATTAGATTCGTTAGAAGAAATACTAACTACATCTTCTTCTAATCCTTCTATTAATACCATTCTTGCTCGGTTATGATTTCTTTTGTTACATCTGTTAGCCAAATGTTCTAGGGAACCACAAATATAACAGTGATGTTTATTATTATTATTTGGTTTTTAAACATTATTATCTTTTAAAGGTATTCTACTATTAGATTTTCTAAGAATTTTTCTTCTTTTTCTATATGTTTTTTTCTAGAAAATTTTGTGGCGTATAAATATTTCTACAGAACTTATATGACTGTCTTTTAACTTGTTTTGAACCTTATATTCTCTACATTTTTCTTGTAAAATATTAAATGTAAATACAATTCTTGATCCTATCCCAATTCCTCAAATATTTTCTAAATTTGTACATTCTCTCATCCATTTTTCATGGATTTCTTTTCCTAGCTCGCCTGGTAGTTTTATTAAGAATCTATTTGATATTTCATCATCAAAATACTTTTCGGCTCTACTAGCATATGTTACGTATAACGTGCAAAACTTATCGATTTGAGACCAATCAGATAGACTTAATTGTTCTAGATTTTTATACGCTTGATCTTGAATATTAGTATTTTGTCTATTTGGATCAAATCATAATATAAGTGTTCTAATAAATTTTGTAAAATTGTATGGATTATCACCTAATTGTCTTAGTTGTTCAATTTCTCCTGTTTTTTTTTTTACTTTTGCTTCGTTAAATATGTTAGCGGTTGTTTCTCCTAACAAGGTTTCTAAGAATGCAAACATATCTTCTACACCACCTTTATCATTATTTGCCCAAGCTCTAACTGCGTCAAATTCCCATGTGGATATAACAGACTCCCACATTTGAGGATTATTTAGATTGATTGTTAGAATAGTTTCGTTTCTATGGGCTGGTATTAAATTAATTCTTTCTATAGGTTCAATACTTCCTTTAAAATTATAATTATTATCTTCATAAAAATCTCTTCTAGAGGTTCCTTATCTATATGGTCTTCCAGGGGCACCTTCGTCTCCTAAAGGGTCTTTTACCTCTATCTTAATTAGATGGTTCTGCTACTACTTCGCCTAGATCCATTGAATGTTGGTTAACTTTTATTTCTGCTATTTTATAACAAGAATCAATTTTTCCCCAGTTAAAATTATCATTAAATTTATTTTCATATGTTAAATCAAAATTATACCTCACTTGTAATTTTGAATATGGAGTTTTCATACTAAATACATAATCTTGTAATTGTTCGTAAGATTTTACTTGGTTAAAATCTGTCTTCCATTAAGCTCTTCTGCTTTCTAATTCTGATTGTATGGACTCTAAGTCATCATCAGATTCGTGCTTATATTGCCTAGTATGATAATCTGAAAATCTCATACTTAGCCTACCATCTTGATGTTCATATGATGTGCTTTCAGTAGGTAACAAAATTGTTTTTTCTAAAAAGGTATTTAAATTCCATTCAGTTCCAGCATATATTTCTGAACTAAATTTCTTTCCTGCTATGGTCATTATTCCTTGACTTGCTAACATTTGTTCCAACATTTTATTATTTAATTTAAATTTAACATTTGAATGTTCTTGCATTTTGCCTATAAAACCTGTGGTCATCCTAAAATTTAATGATCCATTTATCATATTATATCATTTAGTTTTAATTCCTATTTTAAGGTGTTCTACACACTCCTTGTTTCCATTATGAAATCTTGAACGAAATAAATTATAGCTCCATTATCATTCATTTCTACTTCAAAAGATCCTATAATTGATTTTGATAAATCACTCCACCTATTGTCAAATAATATTATTAAGGTTTTTGTTCCTAAAGTTTTTCTATATAAACTTTTTATTCCAATCATAATTAATCCTATATGAATTTGAGACATTTTTTGTTGTCTTCTTTGTTCCCAATCAGCTCTATTAATTACTGGTAAACTTATTTGTTCTAAATCTGATAAACAACTTACCTTCTGTTCTGATAATGTTTGGATTATAGACGATTTTGATAATATATGATTTTCATACATTTTCTTTTTAACCTTAATTAAATTTATTTTTCCATTATTAAATTTGTCTAACTGAGATTCTATATGTGTTATTTCTGAAAATTTTTTTTATCAAATTTGTTATAATTTTTCTTAAATAAAGTTAGAGGACATTGTCTACTTACCATACTTTGTAGCTTATTGGTTTAAAGAGAACAATTTCTTTTCCAGAAATTACTTTTTCTGAAAAGTTTTTTAAATCTGTTTGAGTGACTATTCCTAAGGTCTTTTCTTCAATATTCTTTAATTTATTTTCTATATTGATAACTTTTTCATATAACTTTATTAATATGATTGTTTGAAATTTTAATATCTTTAGATAAGTTTTATCACTTTCTTGAACTCCTATATAATTTGTTAATCCTATAGATTCCTCATGACATTTTTTGGCTTTTTCTAGAGTATTTTTATATATTTCAAATTCTTCAAATTTACTCATGTCAAAATAATTCTTTTTATTTCTAGAAGTAAAATTTCTATCTTTCTAATATTTTCTTTTGTTTTCTCTAATAGTTTTTTAGCTTCTTTAGGTTCTATTAACATTTTATTAATAATCACGTCCAATTTATTTTTATCTTCTACTATTTTATAAACAGTAATAATTTTTTCTAATATATCATTGTTTTGATTTTTAATATAATCTAAATTATCTCTTAATATTAATCTTTTAATTTCAAATAAAACTTCTGTGGATTTTTCTAAGATCCTATAAATTTTTTCATTATGAAATTTCAAAAATTCTGCTAAAAGAAATTTAAAGGTCTATAATGTTATTCATAATTTTGTTTTCATTATGTAATTCATGTTTGAATTCTTTTGAAAAATTGCATATNAGTTCTATTAACATTTTATTAATAATCACGTCTAATTTATTTTTATCTTCTACTATTTTATAAACAGTAATAATTTTTTTCTAATATACCACTGTTTTGATTTTTAACATAATCTAAATTATCTCTTAATATTAATCTTTTTATTTCAAATAAAACTTATGTGGATTTTTCTAAGATCTATAATTTTTTTCATTATGAAATTTCAATAATTCTGCTAAAGAAATTTGAATGTCTATAATGTTATTCATAATTTTGTTTTCATTATGTAATTCATGTTTGAATTCTTTTGAAAAATTGCATATAAATTTATGTTCATTTATTGCAATGAAATTTTTATTATTATTTTCTAATTCTAAGTCTAACCAATCTATTTTATGTATATTACCCATTCTTTATATCTTAATCTTTTAAAATTTTTTCTTTTTTCTTTAAAACTTGAAGTTCTATTTTAAATAATTTTCTTTTTAATCTTTTTTTATCTTTTAATTGTTGATCATATGAATTTATGAATGATTCACAAAACTTTTTATTTTTATAAATTTCATTTTCTATGTTAGGCTCTGATACTATTTCGGATGGATGCGGGTCTCCGTTTAACGAGATCAACCTGTTAAAAGGCTCGTTTTGATTTAAGTTTTTTGATCTACTTATGTTGGCCATTTAAAATTCAATTTTTTTACCTTGCAAATATTTATCATAAAAATATGGGTTCGTTTTGATTCAAGTTTTTTTTATCTACTTACATTGGCCATTTAAAATTCAAATCTTTTACCTTGCAAATATTTATCATAAAAATATGGCAATTCCATCACTTTTTTACATAAAATTTTAACTTTCTCTTCCTTAAATTACCATTTGAAATTTCTTCTAATTTTTTAATGAAGTTTTCAAAATAATTATTCCTATAATCTCTGTTCATTATTTACTACATATAATAAAATATAATATTGTTATAATCTTATTATACATATCTTACATAGTTAGTAATAATTTTATCCTTAAAAATGTTCATTTTTTAATTATCATCAATACAATAATCATAATATAAATAAATAGGTAGATTTCATTCATTTCTAAAGGGTTCGTGTAAGTCATCTATTTTTTGTAAAAGAATAATTTCTAATTTGTGTTATTTCTTTAAATCGTTTGTGTGGGCATTCATACATTACTTCTTAAAGTCTTCCAAATACTTTTTCTATAGTTTTATTTAAATCTTCTCTTAATATTTCTAAAATATCATCTATACTGGTAATTTCTATTAACTCTTTAATAAAATTAGATTATATTGGTTTTATATCTATCCGATTTCTTATAACTTCTTCAGGTAGTCCTAATGTTATTTTAAAATTCAAAAGCTAAATTACAATATAAAAATGTTTTTCCTTTTATAAATTTATTATAAAACCATGACCATTTATCTTCTAAAGCTAAAATATTTTCAGTTATTTATGCTGCTAATAATATTTTTTCGGATTCTTTTTTAGTTATATTTTTAAGTTCATCTAGCTCTTCTAGAAAAGTTTTAAAATAAAATTCTCCTATATATTCTATTGCTTGTTGACTTTGTAAATATTCAATAATTTTTTCCATTAAAGATTATTATTTTTGTTTATTGAGTTTTTTATAAATTTAAATGTTCTTCTCTGTGGGTGGAGGCTCTTTCTTGAAGGATTTCATATGAAGATCATCTCAAATACAGACATATAATCTTTTTCCGGCTCCATTTATTTCATTTGGTGCATAGAACAACATACACCGACAGACCAAATTATACTTCAAGATGACAATAAAAAGCATGTCCTAAACGCCAAACAGGCTTGACGGGTCTTATATCATAACATTATCATCTTAAAATACTCCATGACTTCGGTCATAGAGGTTGTAAGCTATTACCAAATATGAAATAAACTTTATCTGTACTTGAAGAATAGAGGTTTATATTTGATCAGTAAAAATTAAGGATTTTCTTCAAGACATCTCCTCTACGGGGAGAAACTAAGAACTACTCACAAATAGTCATAATAAACTTCAAACATTCATTAATAGAAAATACTTACAGAGAATTTTTTACAAGACTTAAGACTTCTGACTTTCAGGCTCTCCAACACTTAAATGCTATGACGCTTGAGTGGTTGCTCGAAACCTCATTGCATCACTTGTGTTCTATTTATAAATGAGAAAAGATAGCACGAGTGGTTTCTAAAATATTCTCCACTCACAGAAAGAACACACTAAATGGAGAAGTGGACCCTCATTTATTCTCCACTTATAAAAAACATAACAAACTCTTACAGAAAGATTTAAACACATAGAATAATAGTGGGTGGGACCTGCCACATTCTTTACTTTTAAAAAGAAAAACAAATTGATGTTAAATTGTAACCATCTTCTGAAAAGAAGATTCTCCACTAAGTAATTAGATGCTCTACTAGGTAAAGCATAATGATATCATTTTACCTTCTTCTAAAAAGCTTTGAGAGATAATCATTACAGCTCCGTAGTATTTTCCATATTTTGAATTGTTATATCATCTAGAGATTTTATCCATGTATCATCTGCATCGTCTGATATTTGTATAGGACTTTGAACAGAAATATTATAATTTTCTTGGATAATCGAAGTAGGATAATGATCTCCATGATGAACAACTTCAATTTCAAATATATTTTTACATTGCTCAATATAATTAGCGGCATCTGCATATATCTTGAATTTAAAAATTTTTCCTTTGACTTTTTTTTCATGAATAAATATGATGATAGAATCATCCCGAAATGCTAGCGTCATGAACAGAGAAGGCTTTGAGATTCCGTTATTCCATCGAGAAATTAAATAATTTCTAAAATTATGCAAACTTTCTTCGATATTTTCATCAATAATTCTTCTAGCATTAGGTTCTTCATGCTGTAAAAAATTCATAAATTTTTCTCCAGTATGTATTTTAATGATACACTTGGCCCCTTGGGTCAAACCCTCATAAGTAGGCGGCAATGATCGGACGATTAGAGTAATTGCGAACACTCCATAATTTTCAAGTTTGAGTTCAAGACTCTTAATATTGAGCTCCTAATTAGAAATGACTAGCCTTTGCAGATTTACTGGTGTATTCGGACGTAAAGAAGTTTAGCTCGAAGATACATCCAGTTCTTTATTTTTGATCTAATTTTGAAAAAACATTGATTCTTCATTTATTCCTATAAAGCACATAGTCAGACAATTAAGAGTGTTAATCACTGTTCTTGTGTCTGATCTATTGCACCATAGGTAATCTAATAATGTTGTTTGAAAAATATTAAGTGGTCTTGGGATTATCACTTTTAGTCTAAATTGTAAACTGGTTCCATTACGACTTGGTAAAATGATCGTAATGGACTAAATTCTGAGGCATTGAAATCTGAGATTGTGAAGATTTCAATGTTGTCATTGTACCTGCATAAAAAGCATATAAGCAAAATATTACTACTTAATTTACCCAAAGATAAATTCTTATTTTTCCTAATTTTGCTTTATTGGAAAAACATCAAATTATGGTGGTCTAATATCCGTAGATTTTATATTTATTATTGAATATTTTATAGCTCTGGAAAGAAAATCTATTAAAAAATTATTTTTTTCTTTTATATGTTCAAAAACAACTTTATATTTATTTCCTTCAATATTTGGTTATAAAATTTATCCATCTTCTGCTATATATATTTTCGTTTTTATTTTTGTAAAAATGAACTATAGGTTTACAGTTAGTTCTTATTGTAAATTTTTGTTGTAAGAAAAGACGGAATGTATTTGAAGCATTTATTACTCCTAATATCTCATAATCTAATGATGTTGTATTTTGCGGTAATTGTCTAAAACTTCCTGAAGCATATCTACATAATTTTTCTGTATTTTGATAAACTTCCTCATATGGTTTAACTCTAAGCTCTGCTCCCTATCCTTCTTGGGAGGCATCTACTACTACAATTTTATAATATTATTCTAAGGGTAGAGTTAATTTAGGTAAATTTTTAACTTGTTCTTTAATCTTTTGTATTATTTTAACATCTTCAATATTAAAATATTTTTAACCTGTCGTGGAAGTCTTTTTATATAAAGATTTAATAGTTTTTCCTAGATCTTTGATATAAGCTCTAACATAATTTAGTAATCCTAAGAATTTTTGTAATTCTTTTGTATTTTCTATTTAATCTGGAAAATCTAAAAATTTCTTGAAGATGTGATCGTGTAATTCAATTTCACATTTTCCTATTTTTTGTCCTAAGAAATTTATATATTATTTTGTCGTCTTTATTTTCTTTTTAGATAGTTGTATACATAGTCTAAGAACTTCTTCTACATGTTTGTAATGTACTTTAAATTATGAGATGCTACTAATATATCATCTATATATACCAATACATAGTTAAATTTTTTAAATATATTATTCATTTTCTCTGAAAAATACTAGATGCATTTTTTAATCCAAAAGACATTATTAACTATTCATAATGTCCTAATGATATGGTAAATGTTGTCCACTTAATTGATTCTTCATCTAATTTAATTTGTTAAAATCATAATTTACAGTCAAACTTACTAAAATAACGTTTATTTTGTATTAAACTTATTAACATATCTTTATCTCGTATTTTGTATTCATCATCTTCGGTGTCGTCATTTAATCTTTTATAATTAATTATCATTCTAGCTTTTCCTCTTATTATTTCTGCATGATTTCTTATCATAAAAGCGGTAGATCTATGTTCTAAGTTTGATGGTATTATTAAACATCTTTTAATTCTTTTATTTGAATTTTAAATTCTTTTTTGTCTAAAGGACTGTATTCTATTTATTTAGTTCTTATGACTAAATCTTTATTTATTATTGGAATATTTGCTAATTCTTTATCTTTTTCTCAATTTTTTAAGGGTTTTTGCCAATTATTTGAATTTGTTCAGCTAGTTGAATTTTTTTTTTCAAAGGGTTTTGAAATTTGATATGTTGAAATAGTATTTTGTTTATAACATGTAGTTAAATAATCTAAAACTTCTATATCTATGTCTGAATGGTTTTTTATTTCTAAGATTTTTGTTATATTGTTTCCTTTTAACCTACCACGCTTCTCAGAGTAACTCGGGTGTTTATTTGTATAAATTACAGAGGTATTTTTACTTATTGTTAAAAAGTTTTTATTTATATTCATCTCTCCTTTGTCATTTAAAATAAAATTAAGTCCTAAGATAAACTCTTTATTGACTAAAATAAGTGGTAAATTGTATTTATCTGTGAGCTCATATGTTTCAAAATTAAGAAAAATTTGAATTTGACTATTTTTTAAACATTGATTAAAGTCTAAAGTATGATTTCCTACTAGATAAGTAGTAATATTAGTTGAGTGATATTTGGTAAATTTTCTTGGTAAATAATCTTTTGTTATTACTGAAGTTGTACTTCCACTATCTATGAGTGATGGTACCATAGGGTTTAGGGTTTTGTTATTACTGAAGTTGTACTTCCACTATATCTATGAGTGCTGGTACCCTAAACCCTAAACAATCTACAGCTGACGTGACTCCGTACCGACGCCTTTCTATTTGCAGACGGAAGGGAAATGACTAATTTTATTGAAATTGAAAAGGTACATAAAGGTTGTATGAGAGGACCCAATAAAAGCGCCCTACCCATACGATACACAAGCACTAGCATCCTAAAAAGGATAAGACATAGATAAAACTCTAAAATTCAAAACTCATAGAAAGAAAGTTGTTAGGGACGAGCCAGCTTGGTCCTGCCTCTGCCTCTGGTTCTAGGAGCGGAGCTAACTAACAAATTGCTAAGTGTCGTGTCATTACCCAAAGTTACTAAGGTATTATCCATGAAGTTCCCAAGCTGGGGTGTGAATTCATTCTTCTTTTTCTTCCTAGATGTGTATACTTGTCATTCCTCATCCGAAGACTGACTCATCTGATAAGTGTGGTCAACAAATTGTTGGGCATTTAGAAGAGAAAGAGCCCCCAACTCCTGACTAACAGTAACAACATTCTCATTCTGAAGAGATGGTAAACATGCATCCTCAGCACCTGATGTTTCCTGAGGATGTGAAGCTGCGATACTATCCTGATTATCAGACCGAAGAATATCCTTTGGAGGTAAGGATCCTGCGGCATTATTTTCAACAGTGATAGAAACTGTAGAATGCCCAAGAAAACCTTCTGCCAATACATCAGTCGAAAGAACAAAAGCAATATTGTCTCCGGTAGTGAGAGGGAGAGGTGGCATTATGTCAACCAGTGTTTCAATATTCTGTGGAATGCACTCGGGAGCGAAAGAGGGACACGTATGAAGTGAGGCAAATCTAGTAGCATTTTTACTTGGAGGTTTTAGATTCAGATGCAACTGATAACATTCAGAAAGAGAGAGTCCAAACATACGACAGTAGGTGCAATAAAGAGGCATCTGTTTAAGTTTTGTTTGCTGCCAAAATCCCTGATGCTGTGTGACAATCCATATCTCTCCCGAAAAAGGTAAAGTAATATCCCGTTCTATCAAATTTCTAGCTTCAGAAGGCCGAGTCAGATTCACTGTAGGCGTATCAGTTTTCAGAGGTTTACCATATACCATCGCTAAAGCGAAGAGGAACTCTTGATCGTAAAGGTGGACCTTCAAACCTGGGAAGCGCAGCCAAACAGGAATGGTAGGAGGTTCAGTATAAGAGTCAAAATCCACCGTCCATTTTAAGACATTCATCACCCGATTGTCTATTCAAATAAGTCTTCTCGCAAACAAATGGACGTACTCTTCATCATTTGATAATTGAATGAGAATGTGTCGACCATCCGATTTATCAATCTTCCAACCCCCTTTCAGCTTCATTTGCTAAAAATCCTTTCGAATTAGCTCAAGTTTAGGGTTTACATAAAGAAACTTACCTACTAAGAACAGTCAGCAGGGCGCAGCTAGGGTGGAGATCTCGGCCTCTATGAGAAAGATTGCATGTTTGTCATTTTTACGAGATGTTTTTTTTGAGAAATATGGTTTCAACGGCAAGAGCAAAAGTATCGTGGTAACGTTGCGGAAACATATTCGAAAGAGGGGCAGGAGGAGTGGGGTTATCACCAGCAAGAGCGACAGCGTAGGAAAGAACCTCTGAGGCCATCACCTTGACCGGTGTCAGTTACTCTGAGAGGAAATATTGCAAAAAGGGACGAGAACGGCAGTCGAGAACACAATTGTGACTTTGCGAGCATAGTAACAGCTCTGCCACCAGACTGAGACGATGCGAGGATTGCGAAGGAGGCGTTGTGGCAGACGAGGACGTCGTTTGGAAAGAAATGCGAAAACTCGAGCTTGCCTAGTCGTTTAGAAAGACATCGTCGATGAAGAAAAAGCAGGGAAATAGAAACGCGAGAGAGATCCGTGTAGCAGATGGAAGATCCGTGTAGCAAAAAGCTAGAGTTCGCCACGAGGCAAAACCCTAGCAGAGGAGAACGACGCATCCGTCTATATATATATATA
>JXCR01130165.1:48439-62447 GCA_002079205.1 Phalaenopsis hybrid cultivar
GATTAGATTGAAGAACCATGCATCGTAAATAAACTATCAGTTAGACAAAGAATGGATTGTTTAAAAATCTAATGCCTAATAATATGAAAAATTAGCGTGAACATGTTTTTTTAAGAAAAGAAAAATGCTCAATTAGTTTTTAGCCAAAAAAATGATGCACATTATTTAACTTGAAGCTAAACATTATTTGATGTGTTCTGTGTTCATAGTCAAACCTTCGTATCAAAAACAAAAATCTTACATGGACGTAAATGGCATAATTCTTGCTGTTTAACAGGGAGAACTCATGGGCATATCCCAAAAAAAAAAAAAAAAGGCATTCATCATTTTGAACTACTACAAAATGAAGGCTGAAGAACCAAAGCATAAAACATTTATCATCATGTAGTCATGATTCCTCCACAAAATGACAATAATGTGCCCCTATGCCAAGAAAATAAACCAAACCGTCCAAGTTAAAAACATGTGAAAAATGGAACTCAAATCCTAAACCAAGCATGTCAATCTTACAAACATTGTTGTTGACTTTCCTAGCGACCCTATCTAGTCCACCCTTGAAATTTGAAATTCCCAAATGAGCAGGCAGGAAACCCCTCCGTCAATCTGATCCATAGTAAATCTCCTTCCTTCAAAACTTGAAATCTCCTGAACTTGTTTTCATGCTTTTGATACTTTTTTTTTTTTTTGCATGGTAATTTCCCTATTCACTTGATAATGAAAACCCTAAATCTCTCTGACTTTAGCCTCGACATCATTGCTAAGCTTGGTCGCGTGTAGTATTTGCACTAGCTCCAATGATGTGAGATGGTTCCACTCATATACAATCTTAAAGGGACTGTGATTTAGGATTGGCTAGTTGATCGATAATAAGCAAACTTAAGTTGAGGAAAAATCAAATCCCATGGTTTGATGTATCTTCCCGCAAAGCTGAGGAGATTTCCCAAATTATGATTCACCGATTATTTTTGCACATTTATCCGTGGGAGGGCTGCTAAACTAAATTGAAGTTTCCTACATAGCTTACCCCATAAGTTCATTCAAAAGTAACTTAGAAATTTTATGTCTCAGTCAGAAGTGATGGTCTGGGGCATGCAATGAGCATGGGCTATCTCCCTAAAATATATATCTGCGATCATCCATCATCCTGTGACAAGATGCAAAACATTTCATCTTGAAAAAGCAATTAACAACCATCATAATTGACTCTTACTCTGATGGGTTTCAAGGGCCCACAACAATGTCCATCCTTACATTAATACCCAAAGACTTTGGTACAGGAAGGAAAGCATACAAACTCATATTCTGCCCTCGGGTCTTGACCAAATGGCATATCCTACATTGTCAAACATGTCTCTCCATAGTTCGTATCAATCAAGACTAATAAAAATTCTCTTTCATCAAGAAAAAATTCTTGTCTTTGCCAAAATTCCCAGTAATTTCCCCACTATGCACTCCAATAAAATAGACGACCTGAGTGAACTCCTAGAAATGTTGCAGTATATTCTGTTGTACCAAGCAGACATCTGATACGTAGAACAACTCATATGGCCTAGCCTAACAGAGAGCCCAAATCTCCTAGAAATCCTTGTCAGTGGCATATTTTTTAACATTTCAAATTTAACTACCTTTGAATTCAAGGTTGTAATCAGCAAGAGACAATGGCTCGAAGCATTAGAGCACAAAATGAAATGAAGACAAAAACTCTACCTAAGAGGCATGCCTATCCTTCAGCTTGATCTGACTATTTAGGAACCTCAAAATTTCATGATCAGTATAAAAGATGGACTCACTTGCTGGCAGATAATGACTCTAATGGTTGAAAGTTCTTACAATAGCATAAAACTCGTTATCATAAGTAGAGTATTTTCACTTAGAATCATTTAATGTTTCACTTCAAAAAGCAATAGGGCATCCTCCCTGATTCAGCATAGCTCCAATCCCCACATTGGAGGCATCACACTCCACCTCAAAAATCTCATTAAAACCTAGAAGAACTAGGGTCAAGGTCAAGGTAATTTATTTTTTCAAAACTTCAAAGCCAATCTACGTGTCCTCTGACCAAGTGAATCTATATGAATAAAGAAACTCTATCAAGGGCAATGTTATAGATTGAATCCCTGATAAATCTCCTATAAAAAGAAATCAATTCATGAAATTGGAGTACCTTAGTGAACGATTGTGGATTGGGTTGATTAATGATGGCCACGATTTTAGTTGGATCCATCTTAATGCTAGATGTTGATATAACATATCCAAGAAAACAAATCAGTTTAGTCGGAAAATAATACTTC
Source organism: Phalaenopsis hybrid cultivar (assembly GCA_002079205.1). Taxonomy (NCBI): domain Eukaryota; kingdom Viridiplantae; phylum Streptophyta; class Magnoliopsida; order Asparagales; family Orchidaceae; genus Phalaenopsis; species Phalaenopsis hybrid cultivar. Next base: position 50,731 of record JXCR01130165.1, read on the forward strand.
TTCTACTGGTCATACAACTGCTTTGCCCGTAAAACTCTGAAAATCTACTATAGGGGTGGCAAATGTTAAACAATATTACTATAGAATGTCATCAAACTATACAACTATAACTTTTTTTATGAAGAATCAAAAAAGCTGGTTCATCAGCAATATAAAAGTGCTCGGTGCATTGGACAGACCAAAGGGAAAGACCATCCACCCATATAATTCATCTCGTGACATTAAATATATCTTCCTCTGATATGGGAGAACAAACACTAGATTGAAATCTATAGCATGCTAGATCTCTCTCAATGATGACAAATCAAAAGATAGATTATCCGTCAGAATATCATGAAACTCTTATAACATAGATGATCTATGTCTCATATCGACTCCTCGAACTCATTATCTTTTAAAACTATTGGTATTTCTCTCAATCTTTGCAAAAACGTAATTCGTGGCACTAAAGTCTCAAACTCACTATAAATACTCATTACCACAAACTCTTCACAAGGTAAGAATACGAAACACTTCTCATATTTGGTTAAGGAATATGTGTTATTGTAGCCGTCATGACGTGTGCAACACTTGTACTCTCACAAAGGGCCTAATAAGATGTGAAAAGTATACATAAATACCATGAACAGTGATCTCATTCCCAATAAAGAACTCCACGATGCATCTACCATCAACGGTGATCTCATTCCCTTTCTTCAACTAAGACAAGGAATAAGGGTTGCATGTGCTTTTGTGTGATAGAGTTCAACTTGTCTTGATTAGACGCCACGTTCTCATAACTACCTTTGTTTTAGATAAACTGCGCATTTTCTTAACAGTGTAACATGTATGAAACATATTACGGCAGAGCCACTATTACTCTCTCATTGGTTGTTTAAGGATCCATCAAACCACTAGCATCTCAACCTCATCGCTTGGAAGTTAATAAAATTTTTTTATCTTTTCATTTTCTCATGTCACCGATGTCGCCATCTATTTCTTCCATTACTTTCTGCTTATTGAAAGAGAACACCCATGTTGATACAACAGGTGCTATATGCCCAATATCATGGCACTCAAACACTTTTTGGCTAGAAAAGACTTAAAGGTGTCGGTGGTCCCCACCTTTTCTCCACCCTGGTTGGTTTCTTTAAGCAAGTGCCACCAACCTGAGTGCTCTAGTGAGTGTGCTCTTATTGTGTGGTGGTCACCTAATGATGATGTTGCTTCTCCATCTTCGAAGTTACGGTTTATACATTGAGTAGGAGACCAATGTGGTAGCAGCTGCACCATATTATCAATAGCTCACTTCAATCATCCAAGGTACCTCTACAATGTGTTTCTCTGATTCCACCAACTCATATTTCAATTATGTCAATGTGTCTTTTAAATATGTTGCTATTCCTAAAAAGCAATTATGTTTCCCCTCATCATCTAAGTGAGAAAACCCGTGGATGATGCAAGGGCATCAATTTGGAAAAATGGGATAGAAAATTCACACATGTTAAGAATATTGTTTTAATGAACTTTCATATAGTATAAAGGATTAAATTACAGATTTGATTTCTTAAAGAATTTAAAATTAGAATTGGCAGCTAATTTGACAATTATTGACAGAACAAAGTGCGGAACTATTGCAGCTCTTTCTTTTGTCCATAATACATGTGTTAATAATCAAACTCCAACCATAAATAGATACCAACAGTAAACTAGTAGAAGAAATCTACCTCTTCGTATCCCGCTATCATCTAGCACATCATCGTGTATCAAACTCGCTGTATGAATCATTTCAATTATTTCAGCTAAACGTCGGTGTTGCGTTGTTAATTCCCTGAATTTGCAAATTTTGCAAAATTAAATCACCTAAATTGGTCTTCTCTCTATCATGGAGAAGTAAATTATAAGAATAGCTTACTTCAACCCTGCAATTTCAGCAGTTGCTCTCGATGCTAAGAAAACTAAAGCTGGTCTTAGCCTCTTTCCTCCAGCACCAAATATCTGTTCTGCTGCAGATGCCAAAACAGGATTATCTGCACCAATAATCTAATCGAGAAAAGATTGTCAGACAAATAATACAGATGGAGAAAATTCCAGCATAAAGAATAACTTCCAAAGCTTCGTTAAAGCTATGAATTACACAAAAGAGAAGACAGGTTATTCAGGAGAATGTAAAGAGGTGCTCAAGAAATTAGCCAAAAGATAAGCTAATGCATTACTGAATTGGCTAATGTAAACTAATCCAATCAACAAGTTAAGGAAATATGAACGAACCTGACTCATAGATTAAATTAATTTGGGCTCCAAGGACACAAATGAAAATATAAAACGATTACATGAATAGAAACGCGAAAGAAGGTAACATTGAACGCAATAAGCATCCAGAAGCGTTGTATCACCAGAGGTGCTGCCACGGAAAGCATTAACCGGAAACGTAATCCTCCTAATCAAGCCAGCAGCCCTTTATCCAAATGAAGGACATAATATCTCTCTCCTAATCCACTCTTTATCTCCAAAACCAAGAAGGGTAAGGCTGATAAATAAATAGTTATATACATAGATAGGTACATACTAGTTTAAACGAATCAAAGTTGTTAGTAATTATATCCCCTATGCCTACAAGTAAATAAATCTACTATGACTATATATAAGAGAAAGCATTAAGCTCCAAAATTGACCATCGATTATTCATATGTGGATATCACATTTCTTCAATTTAGTCCCTCAACTAAACCCTAAGAATCTAAAAAGGGAAGTTATTAGCTTCAAAAATCGTCAAAATGGCAAGCATAAGAANTAAAATGGGGTTTTTAAATGATTGGAGCAAGCATAAGAAAATTGTTGTCTACAATTAGATTGAAAAAACTTGAACGGAATGGTTAAGGTAATAATATTTGTTTATGAAGAATAGCAGAAAAGCTAATGAATTTGTAGAAATACAATAATTATAAAGAAGCTAAAAGTTCTAAAGAATAGTAGGCACAACCTTATTTAAATTAAATAAGGAAAAAAAATAAAAAATGAACTTATAATGAGAAGAAAGGAGTTCTAGAGATCTTAATGGAATATTAGATTAAGGCTGATATCTTGATGAGAAAAACAAAAAAAAAAAAGGATCGAAGTGATATTTTGAGAAACTGAAAATAAAAAAATAAAAAAAAAAGGAATTGACCTACATTATAAAGGATCCAACAAAATTGTTACCTTGAGGTAATATTGAAAATGAAGTTTGTCCATATGAAATACCAAATGAAATTTTCTCAATTATGGAAGACATTAAATAAGTTTGGCTAGTAAGATTAAAAGTAATCCAAAAACATCTCTCAAGTAGAACTTCCGATGCAAAATTGATTACAAATGTACAAAATTGATCCCAAGTTAGTCCCTAAGGGTCCATTTCGGATCAATTTTATATAATAAATAGATTAAATTGGAAAATTGTGAAACTCGAAAAGTAGATTGATCACATAAAAATGGTTAGATGACTATTTTTTAGTTTAATCCATTTTAAATATTTGAAGATGAAAAATAATTTGGGTTCTCCGTGATGACCAAATAAAGAAGAAATTGATTTGAGAAGGAACATTTTGGTACTTTAGGAAAATTAAAATGTATATAAATAAAAAAAAAAAGAAAATAGTAAGAAAATTTCTCTGAAGTTGGAGAGATTTGTATATTTATTTAGGTGAAAATTAAAATAATATACTCATTCCCTTGTTATAAATAGATAAGAAGTCTAGTAAATAACATATGCAATAAAAGCATTTCTTCTTAATATCGTATTGCCCGCTTCCTAGAACCATCATCCCTCCCCATTGCAACCATATCTCGATCCCCAGCATGGCCACTAAAACATCCTTCCATACTATTTATATGTACACATGCACATGCATTCAACCCTACTAATTTTGTGATCGCAACCTTCATCATAAGCACAAAAACCCTATTGCATCACAATCTAATAATATCATATAATCAGCTTCTTGCTAACATCCTACAATGCCCCAACCCAAAGGCTTAGCTACACAAGATTCCTCACACCATTGCTACACCCTCATGATGTCTATCCCTTACAACTACTTGTCCCCTCCCTAGAACATTCCCCTCAACCGTCTTCATCGTGAACTAAATAAGCTCACTTCTTCGTCACTTTTCTCTGAACAGTACAAGGATTCTTAAACCCCTTTAAATGGTTTAAATTTCTCCTTTACTATCATTATCACAATAAGTTTAGATATAACAATTATATCCTGTGATCAAGAACCTTTCACTTCCTTATTTTCTCTCATTACAAACTTCAACATCTTCTACCGATAAAGATTAAATCATCAAAATTTTCAAATGATAACTATACGACGATGCCATCCTTATATGTTGGTTCAATAATCATGAATTTTTCATTGTCTACATCGCAAGCTTCAAGACTATACCAAGAATTTTTTATTTTCTGAAATATACCAACTTTCAAAAAAGTATTCTCTCACATACCTATACTCTTTCAGCAGAAATGTTCGCTCCAACAAAATGAAATGTAAATCCAGAATATTATTATTGAGAGAAAATGAACAAATCACCTATATACCGATAATTCACTACTTGTCTAAATATTGCAAAAACAAAACAAAGAATTTCTTATTGCCAAATTTATCTCAGGCCCATAAGCTTCTTTACAAAGTGTGAATGTTTTTAACATTCCAACCACTTTCTCTCAGGTTATTTGCATCACTAAAGTTCCCACTACTCACACTCCAACTCCTAATCATCATCCTTCATTGTTATCTCTATAGGTGGTGGAGACAATCCTGGATGTAGTGGATGATGTGGCCGTGGACATGTTTGCAATACTTTTCTCCTTGCTCTTATTGGAGTCGGCAAATCAATCTCTTGAATATTTTTAGGAAATTTTGATGACCCCTACCACTCAACAAGTTTCCACAACATTACCAAATCTCTTTTTAGTGCTTCCTTCTCCAAAAAAGCTACTTTTTTCTAAGGAAGCCTATGATCGACTACTCTAACAATGTCAAATATCTCTCTTAACCTTTTATGATGCCTCTTCCTATGATCTACAACAGTTTTCTCTAACAGAATGCCTCGAGCTTTAGATTCAAGTGACTCTTCTCATGTGCCAAGTGATCACCAAATTTTTATTCATGTCTATTATTTGGCATTAATGTTGATGGTTCCCCTCTCCTATTTTGGAAAAGTACATTGCACGTCATTCCAAGCTAACTTTGATAGTGAATAATACTGGAGTTAACCCAAACGACATAAGCAAACAAATATTATTACTCGAAAAGCCAATAGACAGTCATAACCAACACACTGAAAAAGAAAATAACAACACGGCACATGAAAATTTGAAAGTGCAACAAATGACAATACTAACTCAAACTAGGGTGGATATTGGGGCAGTGGTAGTAATTGATGAGAGTTTGGACCTCCGGAGAGGTAGTAAAGGGAGGTTGGAAGGTCGGATGGTGGGGCGGCAGTAGCGAGGTGAAGGTGGCAGCAAGAGGAAGGTGAGAAACTGCTGGAACATCAAGAAGGCAGGCTATCATGGGTGGTGGCAGCAAGGATGAAGGGCTGGACAGCGGCCAGGCAACAAGGGAAGTACTATTCTGGACTACGACAGCAATGGAGGAGAGCGGCGACAGAAAAGGAGGATGCGGTGGACTCCAGGACAGCTAAAGGATGGCTGTGTGTGATGGCGGCAGCGAGAAAAAGTGGAAAGTTGTAGGAAAACAGCGGCATGTGGCTGTTTGGGTGGCTGCAGTAGAGAAGGAGCACTGGGGAACGATGTGGGGAGGATGTATAAGGGGAATAGAAAAGATAATCACCACCTCGGAGCGAGATAAAACCGAAGCACAAGTCAAACCATTGAATATATCCCTCAAAAAGAAAAATAGACGTTGGCAGTTGTCCCGATACAAAGCACAAAAAAAAGCAACCCTAGAATACCAAATATGCAAACACATAATAGGCCTTCAAAAAAATGTCATCATCATGTCTGAATCTCGAGACATGATATGGATCTCGGGAAAAATTTTTTAGTGAGAAATATTCAAATTTTGATAAAAAATCATCTAGAAGTCTAATCTCAGCAAACTTACAGTCAAATTGACAGGTTCAATGAGACGGACCCATATATATCAAAATTGGTTCAATCCGAGTCAAATTAAGCTCAGATCAAGTCATTAAACCATCTTTTGAAGCTTCTTGAGCATATTTGGAAGATCAAACAAATATCGAATATGGTAAGTTTATAATCGAATCGAGCATCTCGGTAAGACGAATCCAACAAGCCCAAGATCATTCAATTCCGACATCAATAAGACGCTCAAATGTCTATCGAACACTATCTGATCAAGAGAACTCTTCGAGTCGGCTGTTCAAAATGTTTCATATTCTTTCATCAATTGCAACTGGGACTCTATAAATAGTGTCTCACCCATCTCATGAAAGGGAAGAAATCTTGAAGCCTGAAGAGAGCTTGAAACTTGGAGAAAGAGCAAAAGTCTAGCATCACTCCTGCAACCATCGATCACCACCAACTACTGTCAACCACCACTCGTCGGATGCCACTGATCACCATCGGTCGTCACCCATTCGTTGGGACAAGATCCTTCACGCACTAGCGTTGTAAATCGAAAGATTGTATAACTCTTTTCTGCCTGTTGGACAAAAGATTATATGTGTTACCTCAAGTTTATCGTGGATTTTCTTTAACTGGGCTAGGTCCCATGATTTTTTCCCTTTCTGGGTTTTTCATGTAAAAACTTCTGGCATTTCTCTATTAGTTATTTTTTTTCATTTGCGTGTGTGATGAATCTTCGTACAATACTAATACAGTGATTTATTACTCTACCGTTGCGAATCTTCTAGGATGCATTAACAATAATAGGATAAATGGGAGTAACCCACGAGAACCGACTAACTGCACAACATGATAAAACTAGGACCGGTTCGGTCTAAGTGAGCAGGCAGGCGCCTTCTTGGTCTCGAAAAATCCCACGTTCCAACCAGACACGAAAAATGCCCATCTTATATTTTGCACAAAATCAAAAAAACTTCAAAATATTCTAAACACACCAAATTTCAATTGCTCTCCAAAACATTAAGGAGCCTACATGACGCGGAAGCAACACTATCCCGCGTGGGTACGCGAAAAAGCAGTAGGCGGGTACGAGAAAAGCAAGTCGATTGAACCGCCTGGTATAAGGCGTCAATCCAGGTCCCAACTAGACCCGGCGGCTACAGAGGGGGGCGGCAATTCCGCTAGCCCCTCCTCCCATCTTCCTTATGTGCTATTCTCCATATGGAAAACCTTTAAAGGCTATTTTCTGGAGTATTCCCACCCCTTCCTTTTGTGTGGGAATTTTTTTCTGACATCTTTACTTTTCTCCTCCAATAAGAGTCTATATATTGTTGTTGATAAAGACTTAGCGCTCAGTCTTTATTGTTTTCAAATTTCAAATTCTTGTGTAGAGTTGTTCTGCAGCTTTAGGGTTGTATCCGATGAGGTGATAATGCTCTAGTTGTATCCTACTCTGAGGTGGCGTTCTATCTTCCCTTTTATCTTTACCCAGTCCTTCTCCTCCCCTCTCCTCTGCTGCCAGCCTCCCCATACTTCATCCCAACACCCATACACCCTTCCTGAACAACCCAACCTTCTTATCCAACTTCCCAGATTTCTTCCCAGCACCCAGCCAACTTTTTCCAACAGCCTATTTTACTATCCAGACCTACCTATTGAATCCTTTCCCCGCATTTCTACATATTGTCCACTCCGCCAGACCCTCCCCACTTCAGGTCTCCCCTATTACTACCCTCAGTTGGGCTATCTCAGCCCTCCGGACTACCTACCAGACCCTGAACGGTAGCCCTGAACATTAGCCCGAGCTGGTATAGTCCTTTCAAAACTGGTACCCAAATTTCAGTTCTCATCTCGGGGTCAGTACTCAAATTTTGATTCTCATCCTGAGGTTTGGCATAATGTCCTAAATAGTAGTCATTTCCTCGACTAGATGCAGTTCGGACGTAATGTCTTGAACGGTAGCCCGAGCTGGTATAATTTTTCTTTCGAGGTTGGTACCCAAATTCCAATTTTCATCTCGGGGTCAGTACCCAAATTCTGATTCTCATCCTGAGGTTTGACATAATGTTCTAAATGATAGTCATTTCCTCAATTAGATCCAGTTCGGACGTAATGTCCCCGGTAGTTGCTCGAGCTGGTATAGTCTTTTCTTGCTGGTGTAATGTCCTTAATGGTTGTCATTCTTCGACTAGATCCAGTTTGAACGTAATGTCCCCAGCGGTTGCTCGAGCTGGTAAAGTCTTCTCTTCTCGACGTAATGTCATTAATGGTTGTCGTTCTCTGCACTGTAATCACCTCATGAGTTAGATGTAAGTCTTTCTGCTTTCCATCTCAATTTGGTCTCCTCATACATAATTCTATCCTCTGAAATTGTTAAAATTGAAATCAAAATTAATTTTTTTTAAAACATCAAATTAAAATTGAACCTTCGTCGCGAACGTCGGTTTTCCTGATGGTTGTTTCCGTAATCACCTTCTAATCCCCAACGGAGTCGCCAGAAATTGTCGGCCGCCAAACATGGTGTTGGTGTTTTTGAAAATATAATTTAAATTAATATATATATATATATATATATAATTTTGAAAAGTAGTATTTTAATTTTTTTAAAAAAAATACGAAACCGAACCGATCTCATATATTTAATAGTTTAAATAAATGAGCATAACACTGCAAGTGATGCATCTATTCCAAGAAATAAATACATTATTTAATAGTGAAACTCGAATAAATAAACTATAAAATCTATGACATCTATTCCGGTCTACGAAACTGTTTATGTTAGCCGACAAATTCTCTTATTTAATATAGAAGACTAAATAGGGTTTATATTAAGTTGGGTTCCAAAATTCTCTAGAGAGGCAAGCCCCTATAGTTAATTACATCTTAAATGATCGAAGCCTCTTAAGAATACTCTCGATTCAGATCAGTGGTTTTGCCTTCAAGATTTTCTAAGTTTAAGTTTTCAAGATTGGACATTGGAAATATCAAAAGTGGAACAGTTATTTTCAGAAATCCAAAGGAATAAAAGTTAGAAGATGTCACTGATCCGAGAGAAACCCCGGTGACTTCTCAAGCTATCTTATTTGTTTGGCTTTAACTTTGAAAAATTGTTATTTGATGTTTCATCCTGCAAGCTTTATTTACTCAAAGCTTACACTTGTATGATACAGTCATACAAATAGCCTGGAAGATAGGAGGGCTTGGAACCTAAGTCGAGTTAGGGCTTGAATTGCACAACGTGATTGTGCAAAAGCCTAAAAGATGATTTGAGGATTTACACTGTATTAGACGGACTACCTCGAAATCTTATGGCTTTTTGTTTATGCTAAGAAGAGATTTGTTGATGACGATCCTGTTTGCTCCCTCGAAGATGTTCTTCTGTATATTCCTGTCATGCTACCCACGGTGTTAGCTCCAAGCTCATTGTTGAAGTGACAGTCCTAAGATCTAAGGTTTAAGAAGTTTTACCATGTGTGTTTCAATGACAAGTTTTGTTGTTATTCAAATATTATGGGGGGAGGTTAAAGTTGATTAGAACGACACCGGTTAGAATCTCACGGTTATCTCGTTCTGGTACCACTATTTTCTGATAAATTTACTTAGTCTAAACGAGTTGTTAAACTCATTTAAACTGGGGAGATCTAGTTAGCAACCGTTACTTCCTCCGAGGGACTCTCATAAATTCAAGAAAACGTATTATGAAGTTTTTATTTTGTTGTTGCATTTTGAAAATATTGTTTAATTTTGAAAATAGTTTTGTAATTTTTCAGTTTTGAAAAGTTTTACAAGCAAGATAAATAAATACAAGTTAAAAAAAGATGATGTAAAATAAATAAATAAAATTGCAGTGTATAAAATATAAATGTGTAGTTGTCATCTTCTCACTACTTCGACTACATGGTTAGCATCATAAAGCAGAATATATTTGCAGGAATTAAATAAATTACAGAGAATTAAAAGGAAGCATTCGGTACAGAAAAATCAGAAATTGTGTCGTAGCAAAATCCGAGTAAAAAGAAAACCCGTATTCACATATGGATGACCATAACTGGGTGCAAGACATAGGTACAGGTGTCTATGGAGGGCAGTCCTAAACTCGATCTAAGTGATTAACCGTGGACCCTTACACATTTTCATATGAATTTAAATTTCATGCATACACAATTTTATCATGCAAAAGCGTTTTAAAAAAAAAATATTTTGTGGAGGGGTGCAATCCACATGTTAGTCAATCTAATCGAGTTAGGACTACAGACAACCAAAGAGTTTCAGGGGCAATCATCTTCTCAAGAGTCGTCGAAAAATATTATCGGTTCTTATCCTCTCCTTTTATTAAAAATTCTTGAGATAAGAGATACTATTCTAAAATCTCACATCGTATTTCACGTTTTGGCACCACACATTAGCATTATCGTCATTGTTATAGCCACCTAGAACTTAGACTTACACAAGTGTGATGATTCATATGTGGCACAAATAAATATCTCCATTTGCTTACAAGGGTTTAAAGTACTTAGGGAAGACATAAACCCTTGAGCATTAGGTCATTAATGTAGAATAAATATTTTGGGGTATTTCTACTGATTTGTGAATTATCGTGTCCCGAATCATATCTCGGTTTACCTTAAGGAATTCATTTGTTATGTTATGTTTGATTATTGTGTTGTGAGGATGAGTTCTTTCAATAAATCATGATAGGCTTGAATGTCTTATAGAATGTATAAAATCTTATAAAGAAGTTCAACAAACTCAATTTTGTATTTTTCTGCTTTTTATTTTAATTATTATAATGATTTTAGTGAATAATTATAAATACATTGAAAAATAGTTTTAATTACTCAAAATATATTTTTGGGTCCTTAAAAATTCAAGAAAGCATTTTTAAGTTAGTGTCCTTGATCAAGGAAAATTTGGTGACATTTTGAGATATTTTATATTTTTGTGATTTTTTTATTATTTTAATTATTTTTAAATGCTCAAAAAAAAAATTTATTTTAATTTAAATTTCTTTTTTTTCTAAGTACTCATGACCTTAGAGAACTTACTAGGCCAAATTCATATTTTAATTATTATAATTACTTTAAGTCAAAATTAATAATATTATATAAAAATACACAGTCATTTAAAATACATTTTTTCAACTTCAAAAATTTTATGACAGTGTTTTAAAATGGTTTTCTTTAATCAAGACAATTTTTGTGATTTTTTAAGATATATTTATATTTTTGAACTTTTTAATTATTNTACAATTTCTATTTTTTTATTTTATTTTTTATCTTGGTCCGTCCCTATTTTTTAGTTTATGGGTATTTTTATTTTATTTTTATATTTTTTTTACACTAAGATATGTATTTTTAAAATTTATATAATTATTTAAATCAAAAATACCCTTTTGCTCTAATTATCCACATCGACGATGCGTCAACCTCATCGTCTCTAAAGCCTAAGTTGATTTACCCCTAATAAGTCTAAGTTTTTATTAGACGTGTTCGAATGGCATACATAAGGATCATCGAAGTTTAGATATTTGTTATATAAACACATAAAAATTAAGTGGCGAACGTATAAATATTCGAGAAATATATACAGCATGTATCTGAAAAAATAGAAATTGTGTGGTGAGAGTGTAATATATATATATATA